>JARJHM010000391.1:0-301019 GCA_033356055.1 Carex pumila | reverse complement strand
GGGTAAATAGAGTTAAAACTGTTTTAACTTCTATAATCATGGGTGGCGTCTGGCAACACATCATGACCATCCAATTACACAGATGATGCTGTACTGTACAATATCACGATCCAGTAAACAATTTACTTGTGTCTGTTCTTCTGTCTCATAGCTATCAGATCAGTTTCAAGGTAGATGTGTGTCATCCTTGCTAACTGAATCTTTTCTTGATCTTGAGCAGATTATCAAATATAATTACTCTTGTAATTATACCGCTAGCAGATAATCTAACTCTATCAAGGGGCCCAGTGATGCTATAGCTCGTATAGAGATACGAGGGACAAATAGTACTTTTGGTAGACTATCACTTCCTCAGCTAAGCTATACATATGGGAATGCTACCGTTATGACTGCTTTTTACAGACAGCGGTAGATAGCAATCACACATACATATTTCTTAGTGGGAACAATAAATACCTCATACTTTAGAACGTGACACTGAATGAGAAACATTAATGACACGAACACAATTCTATTTAATGTCTCATTCGGGGTCTGTCAAATTCCATGTTCCTAGAACATGTATCTATGTGATTAAAATGACATCTCGTGTCAGGTGGTTTGTAAAACTTAACCATCTTTTAATCCACATACTAACCTTTTCGCGGTAATTAGTGTTCCTGCTAATTACCTTGGTTAGTGACCTTTTAAGAGTATATATCATCTATATTATGGAGTTTCACAATTTCAGTCATGAACTCGAAATGATCCATAAATGCAATAATACTCAAGGCAACAAAATGATATTAATCATCCAATTCATGAACAAAGCTTTATGATAAATTATCGTATTATTGACTTCTAGATTATTACAAACTAACACCAGCAACCTACGAGATGACCTGAAGACATTATTGAGCTACTCGGATCCGTTTGTAGTTATAATTCTCCAACGGTAACCCCCATCTAGCGCTTGGAATATCTTTCATAGTTTTGGACACTCGTTCTCATCTTAATCCAGATATTTACTCATACTGTCAAACCAATTCAGAGCACGGTCACATACATCCCCCATTGCTTATATTCCTTGCTCATATCTCCTAATCTTCCTATTCGCCACACATATCCTGAAGTACTTGATTGCTTGGTCATTGTAATGGTTATTCTTCATGTTTTCTGCTATGTGAATAGCATAAAGACGGTGAACGCACTCATCCTCCTCTTTCTTATTTCATCCCATATCATCTTATCTAAACACATTTTTTATGCCCTTGCCCCTATCAGTGATGATACACACAAACCTGGAGCAAATTACATTGCACCTCAACCATTGCATGAACCATACACAATCTTCAAAATTCTCCATATCTACCAAAGAAAAAGCCAACAAGAGGAGCTGATTTTATGCATCATACCCAGTTGCAATCAATATTTTACCTGTATTAAACCATCAAAAAAAGGTGAATAAAAAATGACATATCAATTTTGACTACATGTGAATAAATAAAATGATATATCAATTTCGATTTTTATTACCTTTGTACCGTCCTGATAAGAAACATGCACCAACAGTGATGACAGGTTTCAGGTGTTGGAAAGTCTCTATGCACGATCTAAATGCCCAAGCCGCCCTATAAAAGTACCTGTAAGGTCCAAACTCACCAGTTGGATATGAGGTCACATCAAACAAGGTACCTGTCAATAAAACAAATTAGCAAGTTTCACATTTTTTTGTTTTTAATGTTATTGAAAGAAAGTAAATAATATAATACCTAGGTTTTATTGCATAATTGTCTCTAACAAGGGGACTATAAGCGCGTATGACCCCTCCCAACTACCAAATTGGTAGGCAATTGCCAACTCCCTTCTACACCACAATTTGTTGTACACCGGTACCTGACCATTGTACGTTTGTGCAATCGCGATTCTGACATCATTGATACTCAAATCCATGTCATTTCTCATGTGCGCGGTGATGCAATCGGCAACCATAGCAGCCATCAATTGTGCATGATCTATTTTTGTGGCATTCGCATGACAAACATGTTTTGTTGGGCACCTGGATACTTTCCATTATGTACCGAAACCAGTGACCCTTGCTAATATGTACCAAGCACATCTAGGGTCCCTGCACTTGAACCTAATCCATTGTTTGTCACTATGCATATTTGTAATATCTTTATTACAAATAATGTGAAACTTGTAAATTGCAGCTTTCATTTCCTCATTTGAATCATAGGTTTGTCCCTATGACAATTCATTCTCAAAATCTGCATGTCTACCAAACAACCCCACATTTGCTTCCTGAAATCTTGATAAGTCATTGAAAGCTACAATCGGGTGCTCAATCTCGTGATCCATTATCCAAAACCCTTTATCAACCTTGAATTTTTTTATCTATCTGAGCACAAGCCCGGTATCTGCCTAGTCACTTTGATTGCTCATGCAATCAGGATCAACATCCCCCTAATTTTTCTCTGCCTCTTGTATTTTTGAATCCACTGTGTCCTCAGTTTCATCCGGATCACAATGCTGATTCCAATGAGCGGTCTGACTACTACTAGCAATTTGGTCAGGCTGGGGTCGGGATCGACGGGAGGGCTGACTACTAGATGGTCGGTCCCTTTGAACTGGGGCTTGACTACTTGATAAGCCTAAAATATATACATATTCGATCTAATTTTTATCACAAAATAACACCAAATATCTTGTATTTTGAATATAAAGTGAATAGAATACACCTAGGATCAAGTTACTGTGTTTGCTTGGTTTTAACTTGCAGAAAATGAAGAAAAATGCTCATTGTGGACACACGGTTTGTGATATGGCCGCAATAAGTATTTAGATAGATTTCTGGACATGTGCCAATTTTCAAAAGGTATAATAAGCTATACATCAAAATCCGTGCAGATGCATAGATATCGATGCGAACGCACTTTGGTCGCATAGGAAAAGTCCGAGCCTAGTGCGGACACAGTTCCACCTGCAGTGCGGATTCCAATGCGGGCGCACTGTAGTAGTCAGCCAGAAATTGAGTCTGAACTTAAAACGGCCATAACTTTTAACTCGTAACTCCGATTAAGGCCTGTGACCACTTTTTGGAAAGCTAGTGAAAAGATCTTCAATATGAGAAATTAAAAATTAAAATTTTTCCCAGTGTGGATGAGACCATACGCAGTGCGGTCCAGAGCACTCGCATTGGACCCGCAGAAAATTAAAATTGCACGTTTTTTATAATTTTTCTATTTTTGGCGTACCAAGGATGCGTTTTGACAGCTAAATGTAGACAAGACATCTTGGGAAACAATCTAAATATAACACCCACTAACTCTACTTCCTAGGCTCTTAATTGGGTATGATCCTTAGTTATAAAAAAGGAGGTTCATTCCCATCCAACATCCATCCATACATCATCCATTATCTCATTCTCTCTCTCTCCACACACACAATACTTAGCGAAAAATTATACAGTTAAGGAAAACTTTTCTAGAAGGAAGGAGAAGAAGATCTAAGTAAGAAGTCGGCAAAATTGAGGATTTTGATCCAATAAAAGGTGTAATCATTTCTTTATTTCATTTCTTCTTATTTTTGTCAACTTTTTGTAATGGATCTCTCTAAGATAGAGTAGTTCTCTCTCTAGGGGTTGAGGTCAATGTATGAACTTGTTTAAATCTATTTTATTCGGTTATTTGTTTTTATTATGATTATTTTATGGGATTTGATTGTTACTTTCTGTGATTTAATCATTTGTATTAATTACATAGTTAGTACTTGAATTGTAGTATTTCATTTTGGATTCGAAAGAACCAAAATTGACTGTGATAAATAGGATAGTACCAAATTATGAATGCAAATACCCTAGGTTTAGATTAAGATTGTAACTAATTTAATCTAAGCCGAAACTATAAAAATTAAGGTTAGAAATTTTGGTGAAAGAGCTAACTGTGAAGCCAAACCCTAATTAGGACATCTCAATTTGAATCGGGTATTGGTATGATGGACTTAATTGTGAAGTACCAATATTTGAGGAGAGGAGAGACTAACAAGAGCTCAATGGGTCTAGGTAGCTAGGGTGAGGGACCTAATCGAGAAGTCCGAATTACTTAGGCACATTATTAATTTACGAAAGTAACCCTTAATAACATATTAGGTTAGAAACATCATCAAATCATTCATGAATTCAAACAAATACCGAATAGATAAAATTAACAAGGGATTGTAGACCGAATACCTTTAGATCTTCTCATCTAGAAAATAAACCAATCTTTCTTTCATTTATTTACTTTATTGTGTAAAACTCTCTATTCGAGTATTGAATCTAAATTTAGGAATTGTTAGAACAAACCCCCACCAATTTACTTTTATTGCACTTTACTTTGTTTTATTTTCTAAAATTTATTACTAAAGTTTAAACTAAGTTTTTATCATACTCCCTGTGGTTCGACACCTTAAATACTACTTTGATATAATTGTGCACTTGCAATTTAACTCAAACGTGTGTTAAAAGTTTAAAAAGTACATCTTATTGTACTGAAATTTTGTGCATACGCTTTTGCGCACATCACTACTCTCAGGCATATCAATCTACAAAGTGGTTCGGGACTGATTGGAGGGCCGACCAGTAGACCGTCGGTCCTCCTGAATTGGGGCATGACTACTCTTAGGCATGTCAATCTGGAAAGGGGGTTAGGACACTAAACTTGAGGAGGTTGACGCATTACCCCGAGTAACACTCCCGATTAACCTCGTAATGGGGTTGGGACGCTGGACTAGGTTAATCTTCACAAAGAGTTCAATTACCTTATATCCACTCCCAAGAAAACTAATGGTTTGGTTATACAATTTCTGCCAAACTTATCGATCCTAATTCAATTTTAGGTTCTAAGAAATAATCAATTTTAGAACCAACAAATCAGTACCCGGCGTTACCGGTATCATAGAAACAAGTCCGATACTATAATAAATCCCATTAGGGCATGTTAGAACCTCACCACTAGTGTAAACAGATACCATAACAGTCATTTTGGTCTGAGTATATAAGGAAACCTAAAATTACAAATTAAGTAAATTAATTACAAATACTGAAAAAAAATTGAAAAAGAGAGAAAAGAAAAAACTTACAGTTCAGCCGAGAAGAAGAAGAGGCTCGGCGAAAATGACTTGTGAAATATCTCTCTCCAGAATTGAGTTTTATGAAAATGTGGGATGGTGGTCGCATCCTTAGAAGTGGCCACTTCTAGGGGATGCGGCCATCACATTTTTCGAATTTTGACAAAATTGTGGCATTTTTGTTTATTATTTTTGGAATTATAGTATATTTAAAAATTTCGAGAAGTATTTGTTCACAATATTTATCATTTTGCATTTCTTATTTATATTTCTTTAGATATACTGAATATTTTTCATGATTCACAAAATCAAGAAAAAAAATGGTGTTTATCAGCTTATAAAATAGTTCCGAAATTTTTATTAATATCCAAAAAAAATAAAAAATTTCAAATTCTACCGACTTTTCAACGGGATTTCAGAAAATCCAAACCGATGAGAATCTCACCAGTTTTATAATTTCTTTCCAGTGAGATTCTCACTGGTTTTTTTTTTTTTTTACAAAACATAATTTGTTTAATTTATTTATTTTTTGTATTAAAATATTATAAATGTTGAATATATTTCTTTGAAAATAGATGGAATACAATATAATTTGATTTATTAGAAAGACTTCGACAGATATCAACATCAAAAGTCACTTCTAACTAAATACAGAAAATATTGTCATCCTTCTGGTACATTTAATTTATAAAAAGTTGTATCTATTTTTGAAAAAAAACAAAAAAGTTAAAATTATTTAATGATTGTTATTAAAAAAAAATTTTCAAAATAGATACAGTTTTTTAAAACTTAAATGTACTAGAAAGATCATAATATTTTCTGTATTATCTAGAAGTGACTTTAGACCGCGATCAATAACTCAAATTCAAAGCATTTTTTTTTCCAATAACACATAAAGAAATATATTAATTTTTCTTACAATTGCGAAAAATCTAGCTTGAAATTTTTTGATCCGGATTATTTGTCATAATCTTTCTAATAAATCAAATTATATTATATTACATCTATTTTCAAAGAAATATATTAAACATTTCTAATATTAAAATACAAAAAATAAATCAATTAACTAAATTTCTGTTTTATAAAAAAACAAACAAACAAAACAAAACTTGTAATCATTTCACTAAAAAAATTTATAGAATCAGTGAGATTCTCACCAGAAAAAAATTATAAAACTGGTGAGAATGTCACTAAAAAGAAAGAGAAATTTGGATATATACCCATTACAACTTCGTTAATTAGATATTACCCATCTAAACATAACTTATTTATAAATATACCCATATTCAAATTTTTTCACTAAAAAATATAAATCAATATTCATAAAATATTTAAATGACAATTTTACCCTTAGTAGTTATTTCCTAAAAACTTTCATCGCTATGTTCATGTGCAATCCCTTCCTCCCGTCCTCCCTCTGCCTCAGCCCGCCCTTCCTCTCCGTACCTTCCCTCTCTCCCAGCCCGATAATACCACTGTTGATACTATTGTAGAACTTTTACAGAGAGTTTCGTAACTTGTAAAAAAAAAAAATTTAGCACCCTGTCAGTATCACCTGGTACCTTTCCTGTACCAGTATTAAACCTGGGTCAGGCAACAAATTCAGCACACCAAACTATTGCTGATACAAGGCCATTTCACCAAACAAACAAATTTCCAATTAAAAAAAATTATACAAGGCCATAACAGAAAAGGCCAATAAGGTTGATAATATCTGACAATGTGGCTTTGGCTTCAGCTATCTCTGACTTAGTGCTTGTACTAGTTGACTTCGAATTCAAGAGCTTTTTTTCCATTGACAAATATAATAGCAACATTTGCTAATAACAATATTTTTTGAATTGAAACCCGTAGGCCTAATTTTAATTAAACTTAAATACCAGTACATGTACATTAAAGATCCATCCTACCTCACTTTCGCTTACATCAATCCTAACACTAATGATAAATTAAACAACTATAGTCTTGATTAAAATCATCATCACAAGAAAAGAAAAATAACAGTGTCTTTAGACCATATTTTCATAATTGCCCCTGTGATTTGTTTGCTCTGCGTACTAGTCCAATTTGCTTTCTGATATTTTGCTAATTTTAGGTTTGAATTGAGCAGACGGGTATAATAATGAAAGTATGCACATATAATAAGGAAAGTGTGCTAATTTTGGGTTGGAATGACTTCTGACGGAGGAGGGTCACGAGGGATGGATGAGGATACTGTGGCGTAGGATGGAGGAGTATCACGCGGGAAGAGAAAGGGAGAGGCAGGATGGGAATTGCATGAGATGGAGGAAGCTTACACGGGATGGAAGGGATTGCGTGCTGGGAGAGAAAGGATCGGAAGGATCAAGTGGGAAATGGAGCGGGAAACAAAGGTTTTAGCACTCAATTCTTAGGACTAAAATGGTCTCTTAAATATTTTATGAATACTAATTTATATTTTTTGGTGAAAAAGTTTGAAATGGGTATATTAATAAATATGTTATATTTAGATAGATAAATATCTAATTTTTAATTTTAAATGGATTAATGTCTAATTAACAAAGTTGTGATGGGTATATATCCAAATTTCTCAAAAAGAAATTATAGAACCGGTGAGAATCTCACCGGTTTGAACATTTTTTGAAATCCGAAAGCAGGTAGATTTGAATTTTTTTTTTCTTTTTATGTTTCTGGATATTAATAAAAATTTTGGAAAACAATTCCTACCGTTTGATTAAGATCTGAGGGATGTTAAATGTGTCGATATATATATATATATAGAGTAAGGCTGGGGTGCTATGGATAGCACAGAGCATGCTATGCAATGCTATTTGTGGCTGTCCGATTGCTTTAAATTTCGTGCTTGTGATGAGGCGCTGAAAAAAATTGACGAAGACGGAAAACTCTAATTCGCGTCTCTCTCTCTCTCTGTTAAATAATATCGTATCCAAAGTCTCAACCCTCCGGCCCCCATTTCTCCCGCCTCAAACCCTCGCCAAGCTGCCTAGGGTTTTCCCCGCTACTCTCCTCTCCCTGCCCTCTCTTCTTCTCTGTCATAGTTGTTGTTCGCCAAGGGTTTTCTCCACTACTTTCCTCTCCCTGCCCTCTCTTCGCCAAGACATAGAGGCAGCGACGCTTGGGTTTTTTCTGCCCTAACCCCTTCACCGGATTCCTTTCTCCTCTGCTTTCCTCTCACATCTCCCTCTCTCTGCTGAGTTATTCCCCTCTCATCTAGTGTTGCCTTCTCTCCAGTTGGTGAGGCGCTGAATACTTGAGAGGTACTATGATTTCTGATTTTTGTGCAATTGTGGATGAATTTTGAGAGTCAGGTCTAAACAGAATTACTAGATACACAGATTTTTAGTAGTTCAATCCAACAAATTACTAGATACACAGGCCTCATATTATTAGCTCATAAATGTAATTTCTAAGTTTATGTTTTTGTTATGCTAAAGTTGTTTCCTGACTCTCAGTCGTTCAATTTGACAAATTAATGCAAGGATTAAGAAGTACTCTCACATAATGTTATTTTGTTTTAGTTTAATGCAAGGATTGAGAAGTACTTCACATTATCTCCTTCCTCCTTGGTGATGCCTCAACTGATGATTTATTAGGTAGTTCCAGTTTCTTTGTTTTCAGGCAGTTCTGAAAATTAAATTAATCTTTAAGAACAGCTAATGTTTAGTTCAGAACAGCTAATGTCAACACATGTCGTCTCTGATTCTAATTAATTAATTGTTCTTTTACATGGTCAAATCTAAAATCAGATTCTTTTTCAGTGGAAAATTACAAAAAATATTAAAAAAATGTTCCAAGCCGGGTTGATGCATTATTTTGTATATACATGTTATGTTATGAATATGTAAATTCTGCTATTTAGTAAGCCTAATTGAAGTACAGTTAGCATGATATTGGTTCTAATTGAAGTAAACTTCATCTAAAAAATAAATCCACAAATGAATTGAACTTATCATCAACTAAAAGTTATTTTTTCACAATATTTCTTCCTGATGTGTTTCAGCTATACTTTCCGTGAAGTGTTAGAGAGATATCAGATTGTCTCAATACTTTATTGTATAATTCTCTTTATGTATATTTCTTTTGTCTTTCTTAATTTGTCTGATTTTTGTAGGATAGAGATTTATACTGAGTTATCTCAAAGCAATTAGCAGGAAAACTAGAATGATGGAATAGTAATAAATCTGAAACCACTACTATCAGTACCAGTGTGTACCTATGTAAGTTCTAATGAAGCCACTACTGTTCACTGAGTTCTAATTCTTTTTTCAATGTCAGGCATTTGAATATTCTGACCAGAATTATATCGCCATCTCAATTCAATTTATGCTTATATATTTAGATTTATATACTGTTTGTATTTTTCTTTTAGGAAATTATGTAATATTGATTGTTTATATGGATGTTTAAGTTGATCCTTCTCATTGTTTGCAGGAAATGAAATAAGTAGCAGATCGGTCTCAAAACACTAATGAAGCCTATGGGATGTATCTTTACTGGAAATTAGTATTTTGATGCTTGGTGGGAGTAAACTGTGTATGAATGTAAATAAGTTTCTTGTTGAATGTGCAATGTTGTGTATATTATAGGAGACATGAGCATGATTTCTAAGAATGTTTATAAGCAAATTTTCAGATTCAATTTGAGTTTCATATTTCTATGATTCTTTTAATAAAAAAAAAAAATCATGTTAAATTCATGAATATGTACTCTCAAGCATCCTGGTATTACACATAATGTAAAAGGTAATATAAAAAAAAAAGAAAAAAAAGAAAGAAAGAGAACATTTGCAATTTAAAGAAAAGAGGAACTTTATTACTAAAATCATTTAAAATATTTACACATTGTATCTTTCATCACAATAGCATAAAGTGAGCATATATATTTACAAAACACTCATCACAACATCATGTAGTGAGCTAACATCACAAGACACATCTTCAAGTAGACATCTAAAAACAAAATACAACTTAATTGAAAACTTTAACCACTGCTGTCCAGCATCAGTATCAGTGGTACCACCCTCTATTCCCAATTCTAAGCTCTACCTCAATCAATACCTGTCAGTAAGACAATGAGTAAATATGAATACTATATTTTTATTAGTAGGCAAATTGTGTTTGTACAAATTAAAGCTCCTCTATTGTACAAATTAATGCTTTTACAAATTCAGATATCAGAAACATAACTCAAATTTTCAGTGAAAAAGTAAGAAAAGGCATAATAAAAAATGAAATGGAAAAATTGATAATAGTCAGTGAGCTCTTTAACTTTTCTACAGAAAAGCCCTTCATCATTTTGTTATTGCATTTTTGAGGGATTTTTCTCAAAACAAGTAAACAAAGAAGCAGCAGTTGGAAGGGAAAAGCTTCCGATCGAAGAAGAGAGGCCAAGAGAACTTTTGGTGAAGGGAATTAGATTTCACAGGTTCGATTGAAGAATTGAAGGGTAATATTGAAAATACTAAAATATGTTTTTTTATACACTATTTTTTAGAATAATTTAAATCAATAATCTGAATTTAGTGTATAGTCGTGGCAAATAGCTTAATTTCATAACTTTGGAGTGGTAAATAACTAATTTCAAGTTTTGGAGTGGCAAATAAAAAATTTTCTCTACATAATTCCATAAAAAAAAAATAGTCTAAGTCTTGTATATACTCTAGGAGCTTCTTCGGTTTTTAGCATATTCTGAGCAAGAAAGTTTTACATCCATTTCAGTAAAAATAAGAAAGATCAAGAATAATGAAAATCTATTGACATGCCCATGTTTGATCCAGTGTTACATCCTTAGATTCCAACCTTCATTTTACAGCATATGAATTAACCGAGAGAAAGATGCTAAAAAAAGTTAAATTAGAGCATATGAATTACCTGCGGAATAGGATGCATGCAATAGTTGGACCTGCCCTTGCAGCCATTACCTATGCAAACATGCAGTAGCATTATTTTTCTTGAAAGAATAAATAAGTAAAAAAAAATAACACTAAACATAAAGCCCGAATGCAGTTTCAAAAAATATTTATTATGACAATACTAATGGTCAAGATTTTCCTAATAATTATACTTGCAATCACTGGATAACAATAGCAAATAAAATATTATACATGAAAATTAGTAGCAAATGCAATACTAATCAGTAAAGATTAAACTAACTTACAGCTGGAGCATTTGGATCCATAAAAGTGGGTGCAAATTGAACAGGACGGTATTGACTCACAACTCCAACTGGGTAAATATTTGTTGCTTGACAACCCAGATATATCAAGAGGAATACACATAGTTCAATATTGCAATTCGTTGTTTCCTTGGCTCACCAGGTTCTCAATTACATGACAGCATACATCAAGGAACCATAACACCTTGTACCAGTACCATCTGGCTTTATGCAACCAGTCATATCCAAACCATTGTAATCCAGGGTAAAATCTTAGAGAGGAAGTTAAAATAAACCAAGCACTACTAAGCTACTATTCAGGTCCCTATATATACCACCCAATACAAATAAGGTCCCTAATATAGTCATGCCTAAATTAATTTCTTTTATTTTTTACCTTCATAAGTGTAACAATTAACAATTGCATCCAATCCACCATAGGTGCTCCACACTAGCTCTACAGCTGAATCAAAAGTCGACTCCTTTTCTTCTTCAAAATTCAAATTGACCACTTGAATATGCTTGCTTCCAGTGAATTCAAGACTTCACCAGCTAGCCCCTTAAAAGAACTCTCATCTCCCATCAATACCAACCTTAAATGAAAAGAAAATGTGAATAACTTAGAACTAATACTCTCAATTTTACATAATGATACAAGCTACATGTTTGTTCCCTTAATAGTGTTCAAATTGGGAGAAATTACAATAAATTCAATATTTAACCTAGCGATTTGTTTTGCTAATTTCAGCTCGGATTTCCTTTGAAATTGGAGCAGTAAAGAAAAAAAAATCACAAATCACAGTACCTGCACCCGAATTTGGTAAGATGATACATGATTCCCTTTGATACCTCATCGTCACTAGCTGAATGCATAGGAGAGGACTGTGGGAAGAGGAAGGAATCTGGTGAAGGGATGAGAACGGAAAAAACCCAAGCGTCGCTGGTTCTATGGCAAAGAAGAAGAGAGGGCAGGGAGAGGAGAGTAGCGGAGAAAACCTTTGGCATCTTGGCGAAGAGAGGGCAGGGAGAGGAGAGTAGCGGAGAAAACCTTTGGCATCTTGGCGAAGAGAGGGCAAGGAGAGAAAAGTAGCAGAGAAAACCCTTGGCAAACAACAACTATGGCAGAGAAGAAGAGAGGGCAGGGAGAGGAGAGTAGCGGAGAAAACCCTTGACAGCTTGGCGAGGGTTTGAGGCAGGAGAAATAGGAGCCGGAGGATTTAGACTTTGGACACGATATTATTTAACAGAGAGAGAGACGCGAATTAGAGTTTTCCGTCTCCGTCAATTTTTTTCAGCGCCTCATCACAAACACGAAATTTAAAGCAATCGGACAGCCACAAATAGCGTTACATAGCATGCTTTGTGCTATCCATAGCCCCCCAGCCTTATTCTATACATACATATTTTTTCTTATTAATAAAAAAATCGGTTGGATCTGGGTCCAAATAGCGGGTGACAGGACATCGACCGCAGCGCAGAGAATAATTGAGGAAAAAGAGTCGAGCGGATCTGGGTCCATTTCTTCGGGCGATCTCCTGCGGCAGTGCTATTCAGCTAATGGCCTTTTCACCCGTTTGTAGACAAGATAATCACTCGTTTTATAGTTGCTTGCACAGAACGTGTTTCTGGGAAAAGGTATATGAAATGTGGAGAGCTGCTATCTGTTGGATCTCGATCTCGCGCAAAAATTGGAAACTAATGAACGGTTCCGATCACCATTTCGTTTCATTTCCTTTTCCGTGCCTGGCTGTCACCTGGTTCCAGCCATGAAAGAATTAAGATTCGTTCGACGCGTAAAAGTCCGCGATCTACACCAATCGTTACAACGAGTCAAATACAGCATATAAATTTCTATTCTATATTAACGCAAAATATGAAGAGTCAAGATTCATCCAATACAGAAAGTAAACACTGCTCAACTTCTCAAGTCTTGTTGCTGTCACAAAGTCAAGAATGATTCAAAATATTGCTAGAAAATTTATTTACAACGAATTGAAAAGGAAAGGTATAGCCCTGAAAAATTGACCACGCAAAATAAATGTACGCCGCGATAAATATATTATATTATCCTATTCAGGTGATTTTTATCGGCTCAGATGTAGTGGGTTGTTTAAATTGAACAAAAGCACATCCATAGTTTCATACATAGTAACAGTATTTGCGTTTTATTTGCAAATAATTTGCGAATAAAACGTTTTCTTGATACTATCAAACCGAACAACATATTATACGCTTTACCGAACTTTTACCGTGTAATTCACAAATAATTTGCAAGATTTACAAATTTTACGAACAATTCGCATTTTATTCAATGTATTCGCATTCTTTGCTGGTCCCAATTCTCCTTTACAAAAAAAGCTGGCCATGTGCTATTTCTCCTCTACTTTGCATAGCAGTGAGACCCACCACGTGGGGGTGAGGCATGCTTTTTGATAAAAAGTTAGCAGATGTACATATAATTTTAATTTTGAATGAGACACGTGGATATGGTAGGAATAAAAGTTAATTTTTGGTGAATTGCTATAGTTGTTGTCTTATAATTTGATTTGATTTTTTTTTTTAAATAAGGAAGTTTGTTTTATTAATATAAATTGCAAAATTTATAAATTATTCCGAATTATATCTGAATTATATTAATTTGGTGTTTATAAAAATGAATTATTCTCAAATTATTTTCAAATTATATCCGAATTATAAATTTTTGACTCTACCAACCCTTTTCTGAACTATTAAATTGTTATGATTCCATACTATACTGCCGCATTAATAAGCCGCACATACTATCACTAAAAAAAAAAAAAATTAAAAATAAGCCGCCCATACAAACTGAAACAGGATAAGTCTTTTCAAGGAATAGTTAGATATGTGATTACTGGGGTGGGTAGGTGAATTTTTCAAATTTGCATACTTTTCAAAAAATAGGGACACTTCATCAGTTTTAAGAGATGAAGCCAATTGGATTAGATTCATATATTGCGAGGAGGATTCAAATGTCTTTATTTTTTTTTGTCTTTATTATGTCTTTATTTTTTTAAATTTTAATAATTCAAGATTTAAATTTAAAAATTCAAAATAAAATCGTTAGATATGATCTACATCATTTTATTTATATGTTCATAAAAAATTATCACATTTTAATTTTGTTTTCATGTGAATCAATAAGTTCAAAAATTAACGTCTAGAAATTATCCAAATTAGTGTATTTTTTATAAGTTCTTGATAATAATCAAAATAAAATTAAAATGTCATAATTTTTTACATGTACATAGATAAAATGATGTAAATCATATCCAATAATTTTATTTTAATTTTTAAATTTTAAATTTTGAATTATTAAACTTTAAAAAAAATAAAGGCATAAAAAATAGAGGCATTTGGACTCTCATCACTATATATATACTTTCATTTCCCAATAGAAGTCACATATCTGTTATCTGTTACCTATTATCCATGACGTCTCTCTTCCACCTCCTCTATCTCTCACTCTTTATTTCTGTGAAAGCCATTAATTATCTTGATCTCGGTGCATCTTTATCAGTTAAAGATCCTTCTCAAGTTCTGAAATCGACGAACGGTGCTTTCACATGCGGCTTCCACAACAGCTCACCGACTGCTTTTACCTTCTCAATTTGGTTCTCTAAGTCAGCAAACTATACACCAGTTTGGACTGCGAACCTCAATCGACCTGTTTATGGTACCAGGTCTATAATTAAATTAAGCAAAGATGGAAATCTGGTTTTGAAGGATTTTGATGGAGGGGTGGTATGGAGCAGCAACGTGAGCACACGGGATGTTTATCGAGCTGAGCTCCAGGATACAGGGAATCTTGTCATTAAAAGTCGAGGTAATAATACTCTCTGGCAAAGCTTTGATTCCCCTACTGATACCTTGTTGCCTAATCAACCAATTACCGCAAACATAAATTTGATCGCTTATAGAGCACCACTTTCTTCAGACTACTACAGATTCTATTTCGATGATAATTATGTCCTGTCACTGAGGTACGAAAACAACAACCTCACACTCTCTACCATATATTGGCCAGATCCAGTGAACAGTGTGTATGGAAATGGAAGAGTAACTTCCATGAGTAGAAGATATGGTTCTTTCAATGTAAATGGTCTTTTTACCTCAAGTGACGGATTAAGGTTTGAAGCATCTGATTTGGGTCTCGGGGTTTGGAGACGACTCACGCTAGACTCTGATGGCAACCTCAGGCTGTATAGTCTGAATGAAACTGATGGAAGCTGGTCAATCTCATGGGTAGCTCTTTCTCAACAATGTAAGATCCACGGGTTATGCGGGATGAATGGAATTTGCATTTACGCACCGCAGCCTACATGCACTTGTCCTCCCGGTTTCAAAATGAATGATACGAGTGATTGGAGTAAAGGATGCTCACGTACTTCCAATAATAATACTAAACGGTGGTTTGTTCATGTCCCCAGCACTGATTATTGGGGTTCTGACATAAATGTCACGACTCCAACCTCTATCGAAGAGTGCAAGGACATTTGTAGGAAATACAGCTCCTGCAAAGGTCTTGAATACCATCCTGGAAAAGGAGATTGTTATCCGAAAGAGTTTCTCTTCAATGGTAAGTATCGTCCTGGCTTTCCGGGCGACATCTACCTTAAACTTTCCCAAAGAAATGATGCGTTTTCAGAACAATTGTTCCATACAAGGGTGCTTAATCCTATTTGTAATGGAACAGAGACAGACGTCATGTTTCCTTTACAACAACAGAGTGCAAAGGGAAAAACACCGTGGGCTTATTTGTATTGGTTTTTACTTGCTCTTTTTGTAATAGAACTCTTCTTCATTTCTTTTGGTTGTTGTTTCATGTTTGGAAAGGAGAGAAATTCAGTAGAAAAAGAAGAAGGGTACAAGTTGGTCTCCAATCAATTTCGTAAATACACATACAGAGAACTAGAGAAAGCTTCTAATAAATTTAAAGATGTCATTGGGCACGGAGGATCCGGAGTTGTTTACAAAGGTGTATTGAGAGATGGTAGAGTGGCAGCTTTGAAAAAATTGGATGTAGTTAACCAAGTTGAGCAAGAATTTCAGGCCGAATTGAGTGTTATCGGTCAGATTTATCACATGAACCTTGTGAGAATTTGGGGCTTCTGTTCAGAGAAATCGCACCGAATCCTGGTCACAGAATTTGTCGAAAATGGTTCATTGGACAAAGCTCTGTTTGGCATAGGTACTTCAAGTATCTTGCTTGGATGGAAGCAGAGATATAAAATTGCAACAGGCGTGGCAAAAGGGTTGGCATATCTGCACCATGAGTGCTTAGAATGGGTCATTCATTGTGATGTTAAACCGGAGAACATTTTGTTAGATCAAGAGTTTGAGCCAAAGATCACCGATTTTGGACTATCAAAGTTGCTTCATAGAAGCGGAGGAAACTCAAGGTTATCACGGATTCGAGGGACCAGAGGTTATATAGCACCAGAATGGGCAACTAATCTTCCAATCACAGCAAAAGTTGATGTTTACAGCTATGGAGTAATGCTTCTTGAGTTGGTGATGGGGGTTCGAGTTTCAGATTCTGTAATTGATAATGGAGAGGGGGTAAACATGCTGGTGACTAGTTTGGGGATGATGCTTAAAGAAAAACTTGCAGACGATGAACGTTCTTGCATTGTACAAATTGTAGACACTAGATTGAAAGGTGATTTCAACCTTGCAGAGGTAATTGCATGCGTAAAGTTAGCTGTTTCTTGCTTGGAAGAGGAGCAGAGCAAAAGGCCTAGTATGAATTTTGTTGTGCAAACTCTGCACTTGGTTGATGCCTGAGTCATGAATGTAAATCATGTGATTGGCAATAATAGTTAAACAAATATATAGACTTCTTCCTCATATTTTATATCATGTAATACACGGAAAACAATATAATTTTTTTTTCTTGTATTGTTTATTTAATTATGTACTCCCTTTTTTGATAAAAATTGTCTCCTAATTGGCTAAATAAGACGACCAAATCATCTGCTATCATTTAAATCTTCTGTTTGTGCTCTTTATTTTTATGAAATAAAACAGTTGTCTCGCACATAATCACCATATTGACCTAACGTTTTCAGTGTTTTCTTATCTTTCAGTTCACAGAAATTATTGATTGTATTCACAGTTGCTAGAGTGGAAAAAATGGCACTTAGGAGCCGGCTCCATCATGAAACAGCACGGCACGTGTTAATGTTCCATGCTGTAACTCGCGTGTCCTGTGCTGTGATCAACTTGTAAAAAGTTAGGCACGGCACGTCACGTAAAATATCCAATTACAGTATGACACGTAATTATGCGAGTCACGTGTAATTAGGGCCGTTAGGTCTTAATCAAATAGTAAATCTTGAATAAATTAATTTAAATTATGAAAAAATAGTTAAATGTGAAAAACGTAACTAGTTAAGTTTGAACATGGCACGCGAGTCATACCGTGACTCGTGTGCCGTGACCACCCCTCAATATTTTGGTCACAACATAAAATCAAAATCACGACATGTTAGCCACAGCACGACATAACACAGCATGTTTGTTTCCACTCTAACAGTAGCATCTTATTTTTGTTTTTTTATCTTCTTTTCTATCCACTACTGAGTCTTAACTGATAAATGTGTGAAAGGAACATAACTGTAGGAGACAAACCTCTGTCTCTTGATGTACACAGTGCGACCTATTCCAATCAATGCTTCTCGGATGTAGTTCCCATGCACTTGGTCTCCACATTTCACCAAATCAGGTGACACCAAAGAAAAAATCAATCGGGCTTATTCATTTCTGCTCATTTAGAATAATAATTAGTGTTAAGTAGAATTTTCAACAAACTTTTCTTTTGTACAAGTGATATGAAAAGTTATTCTATAAATAGCAAAATCTCTTTTGATTGAAATGAAAAGTTGCAATCACCAGCCTAGGTCTGTGATTGGTATGAATGAGGGACAAAATATTTCTGTTTGGCCCCTCCATATTTTTCATAAGAGAAAGAACGAAATTACCCAAACTCAGTATTTGATGTCGATTGACAATAATTCATTCTAGGATACAAACACGATCTCATTTAAATTGTCAAAAGACAAGTCATAAAAAATTAACAGTATTAATATTAGCATACTTTGAATCCCACAATCCATACATTCTATAACAACTGCAAGTAGCAATAGCCTATGAACCAAATGAACCTTTTTTTCTCCTTTTTTATTTTTTTTTTAAGTTTGTAAAACTCTTATTTTTAAAGCATCTTTTAATTGGTAGATCTAACTTAAAATAAAAAGAAAAATAAATAAATACACATAGATGCCTGTTTTTCAAATTGCATAACTCTTGAAAGAAACTTTTTCGCATGGTCAGCCAAACCAACAAATTAATTAACGTCATTTCGAAGGAATGTGAATAAGACAATCAATTTGGGTGACCCACGCAAGTTGTAGAAGGAAACAATCAATAATTATCTGAAAAAGAAATTGACCAATTTGTGGTTATAGAGGGGCTGTTGACTGTTGTGCAATGAAATGATTGTTACAATAATAAATTAACTCATTGAACAATCAAGCATTTAATTCGTTTTGAAAATTCGAAGAATATGATTTCGCCTCTCGCATGGAACGTGCAGCGCAGCAGCGGGGCAATGAATTTCAACGAGAGCAACCTTGGTTGTCTTAATTAAAGACAATTGGATGGACCGTGACCGTGTCGGACTATTCAAATTGATTCAAGTGGAGAAATTCGATGACTGTCCGAGTGGATCCCACCTTTCCGACAAGCGGCCTGGATTGACGCTCTTCAAGCAGCGTGACTAGGGGTGTCAATGATATCTTTTTAGAGCATCTACATTTTTAAAATTTTTTAAGTTTTTAAATAACTGTTAATTAATTTTTATAAATTTTATTTTTAAAAGTTTCTAAATCCTTATATTTCCAAAATTCAAAATTAGAGTTTCTTAACTACCACATCAGCAAATAAAAAATTATTAAGAAACTTTGGAGCAAAGTTGCTAAATAAGAAATCATCTGCATCTCTGAAACTAGTTTAGAAACTGCCACATCATATTAGAAACTCAAAGAGTTTCAGGGATGTAGATGCTCTTAGCCATTTACCCGACCCGTATCGTATTCAATAAGCAGGTATAGGTAAGATTTTTTTTTTTTTCGTTAGCTTATTGGGTATGGGTATGGGTAAAAAAAAATTTCGTTAAATAAATGGGTGAGGTATGGGTAATGACTATTTTGTTCTCGTTACCCTATAAGGTAATTATAAAATTTAAATATATATTTAATTCAATTTCAACTTACTTAAATGTATATTCGTGTTTTTGAATTTTTATTTTTTATAAAAAATAATTTAGTTGGAATTGATTGCACATTTTTTTATTTTTTTATTAGAAATACAATTATGTATATGTGAAATGAATGAGTTTTTGAAGTTTAATTTGTAAAATATAATAAAACTAATTATTATACTAGTATTATATGTTATTCACCCGCTACTGTTTCGTTACCCGATAATATTAACGGATAAGGGTAGGGTAGGATAAGATCAATTTTTAATGGGTATGGGTATGAAAATGTCTCCACCCGACCCATACCGTACCCATTGACACCCCTAAGCGTGACCTTATGTGGCGAGGAGTACATTAATTAGGTTTAGTTAGATGGCTAAAAAATTCTTGATTTGTAAATAATTTGAGTTTAATTTGGATTTTTTTTTTTTGAAAATCGGACAGATGCTATTAGATATTTTTATTAAATAAAATAAAACTATATCAATTCTTTACCACAACATCATTACATTGAAGTCTAAACAACACATTAACATCTAACAACACAATACAACATTTAGCATCACAAATTTTAGCGAACCGACTTTAAGTGATTGTCAATCTCTCCAGATTGTGTACCGGTGTGTATCAATACACCTATCAGTTCATACCAGTTCAGTCGTCAGCTCTTACCAGTACAAAAATACTATAACTACATCCCTTGTGAGTGACGTAAGTCAGGAAAAAAAAACAGAAAAAAAATTAGTATGTGTTGGTATTGAGCCGCCAGTTCGTCATGCTCAAATATAGATGTATTGAGCAGTCAGTCATCCTTGTCCTCAGTACATATATATTGGTTGAAAATCAAAGTGCATGAAACCGAAATATCCATATGAAATACAGTCCATACTCTTGTTTTATTAGACCCAAAAAAAAAACCAAGAAAAAGAAAACCAATAACAGAGAATAGAAAAAAAAGAGGAGGATAGTTCAGAAGAAAAAGGCCGAGAAAAAAGAGGAGAAGAAAAAAAAAAGTAGAAAGAAGAACTAGAAGTAGACTACAACTTCAAATAATAAATGACAACAACAAAATAATTTCTGGAGAGGTGACTAGATTCGAACTCGAAGCGTAACTTTTTCAGTCTTTTCTATTGTCGAAGAGAAGAAGAAAAAAAATATAACTAAAAACGCCTGCTCAATCACAAAGTGACAAAAAAATGCATGTAAATGTCCGTAGGAGATGAATCTATAATTAATAATGGATAATTATGGTAGGATTATAAAATTGATATTTTCGTAGCCCATTCGGATAATCAGATCAATCATTACGATGAGTAGGATATAAGATATTCATTGATCTAATATAAATCAAATCCGATTTCAAACTGATACGCATGTAAATGCCAAAAGTAATTTGTTTTAATGAATTAATTAATAATTATGTATATAATAGAAAAATAAAACGAAAAAGGATAAATATAGTATCCAAAACATTTTTTTTTTTAGAAAGTGAGTAAAATATACCGATTTCATCAAAAATCAGAGATTTCAAATACTTTCAAGCTCCGAACATCTGGAACCAAAAAAACATATACAAAAGAGCTAGAAAGAAACAGTAAACAAAAGTAAAAAGGCATCACAAAATACATCCAACTCAAGCAACTAAAAACATCATCCTACTAAGCAACAACCACAAGAAGACGTCTAAGTTATATAACTAGAGCTATACCAAGCATAAGGGTTGTATCTCATTGTGTCAACAGGTTGGTTTCCCCTTCCTCTTTCTCTACTCCTACCTCTGGCAAGTTCAGTTATTCCTCTGACATGAGAGGTTGTAATTTCTAGGTAATCAAGTCATTAATATACAAAGGTAAAATCAAAGATAAATAAAGAGTATAACCATTATTAAGAGTGTTGCACTAGAAATTGGTAAGAGAGATATTTTTGGAACCTACTGATTTCAGAGAAACAATACAAGTGTTTTGAAAGCATAATTTATTCCTTTCGAACAATATACACCAAAGTACGGCATATCTGACAAGCTCAACTAAAGGCTTTTTTTTTTTTTTTTAAAGGAATAGAAGTATTAAGGAACCAAACATCCTCCATACATGTACCAATAAATAGAAAGTTGTTGTGAGAGGCTATCCACTGCCAAATGACATTAATAAAAAAGAAATATACAAAATAGGTGGTCAGTTGATTCAAATTCACCACAAAATAGGGTCAGTTAATATTTTGTCCCTTTTAAGTAAATATAGAAAAAAAAATTAAGGAGCATTTTAAACATCTACATTGAGTTGAACTCATTATTTTTAATGCCTCCATATTCCAACCATTGATAAAAAAAATGAACTAAAAATTTACCAACATAGGACCATCTCTAATAAAAAGTATCAGGCAAAGAGGGGTGTGCAAGATAGTTATGTGTAAAAGTGTGCAGGTTATGCCACTCAGTACAAAACGCATCAATTAATTGTTTAGTAAAGTTTAATTGTAAAGAGGAGTGTTCAAAAGCCTCAATAACTAAAAAATCAGGATCAATAATGTAAAGAAAAGGATTTGGATAAATTAAAGAAAGAGGGGTGTGCAAGATAGTTATGTGTAAAAGTGTGCAAGTTATGCCACTCAGTACAAAACGCATCAATTAATTGTTTAGTAAAGTTTAATTGTAAAGAGGAGTGTTCAAAAGCCTCAATAACTAAAAAATCAGGATCAATAATGTAAAGAAAAGGATTTGGATAAATTAAAGAAAGAGGATGCTTAGAACACTATCTATCTTTTCAGAAAATGATTGTAGAACCATTACCAAGTTGCTTTGAAAGACCAAGTTTTATTGCATTTGTGTTTTTACAAACACCAGATCAAAAAGGAGAGCATGCAGAAAAAAAACTAAAGGGACCATATTTAGCCAAAATAATAATTTTTCATGTACCAGAAACCTAAGAATTTTTAAATCTAATTTACCATTTGACTAATAAAACTTGATTTAATCTTTTGAGGTCAACGATGCTCAAACCACCTTGTAATTTGGACTTGCAAACAATGTTCCAAAAAGCGAAATAATATTTTTTTTCACTGTATTACCACCCAAAAAATATATATATATATATATTTAAAAAATAAAAAAAGAGATCAGTTTCAGTTAGAAAATCGAATAGCTCACCAATATACACCAATCTGTTTCATGACTAAACCAGACTATCATAGTTTACTAAAACTACAATTTTGCATACGTTACAAATCATAAAAGAAGATTTATATAAACTATATCTGCGCCTAACACATTTATTGTAAGCAACATTACGATGAAACAAATATACATAATAATGCTTGCAAATTCGTCTACCATTTCTCTATTAAGCATGTAGATAGTTTGATCCACTAACCGTTTTGATTAAAAAAATCAAATTTCGAATTGAGTATTAGTCCTATAGTATGTCTTCTTTTGATTCTATATATCTTTTGACTTTTTTTTTTTATATATAAAAGTCTAAATTTATTTAGTCTCATACTCACCACACATACTCGCGGACATCTCTTCTCCCTCTTTTCTCATTTTTTTCAAGAACTTTCCTAAATTTTCTTATTTGATTGTTAGATACTTGATTTTCTAATTCGTACTGATTTTTTTCTATTTTTTCAATGTCATTTAGGAAAATTTTGTATTACTTGATAATTGATTAGTTATGTTTCATTTATTTTCATTTTTTATATCATTTAAGGAGTTATTTGTGATTTAATGATCTCATTAAGTAAATATGATTTTATTATCTATTTTGAATATGCAATTGAATATAAATTCTAGAGAGAGGAGAAATACACTTATAACGATAACAATATTCATATATGACAACATAATGTATCATAAAATGACAATAACAAATAATACTGATTCTTTTTCTATTTTTTAAATGTCATTTAGAAAATTTTTGAATTACTTGATAATTGATTAGTCATGTTTCATTTATTTCCATTTTTATATCATTTAAGGAGTTATTTGTGAGTTAATGAAATCATTAAGTAAATATGATTTTATTATCTATTTTGAATATACAATTGAATATAAATTCTAGAGAGAGGATATTAAATCCTATAACAATAACAATATTCATATATGACAACAGAATGTATCATAAAATGACAATAACAAATAATACAATTTTTTTTATAATTTCTCTCTCTTGTTTTCCAGTCAAGCAACATAACAACAACAAAAAACTTGTATGTACCAGTAAAAGAAAATTTCATTAATATGTCATTTAAGAATGAGTTTTATATTTGTATGCAAATATGTTGCTTTATTTTTTTTTATTGTTTAATAATTATTCATTATTGATTTATTTTTTAATAAAAATATATTATTTTATATGAGAACTCATTTTCTGAAAATGAAAAAAAAAAATTATTGGAGACCAGTAATTGCGATACAACTATACAAGACACAACCATAAAAAAATAATAATAAAGAAAAAAAACTATACAAGACACAAATTGAGGAATCTATGGGTCTCAAGAGCTATGCAATTTTTACTGTATAAAAATAAGTCAATTTAAACCTGAAATACCTATATATTACCAAAACACATAATAATAATAATAATAATTCACGTTTCTGTGTGTTCTCCAGCTGCTGCTCCATGTCTTTGAAGTTTGAACCGAGCGCATATATTTATCTATTCGAACCGACAATGAACAAAGAGAGATAAAGATGAAAAGTGAAAGGGAATGGTGTTAGTGAAATGCCAAAGGAGAATAATAATGGAAGTAAAAAGAAAGGTCCTGATCTTTCCTTTGCCACAGAAAAGAAAGAGGGGAAATCCAATTGAAACACAGTAAAAGAGGAATCCAATACTCTCTTTTTTGTACACTATCATTATTATATTGTGTTTATTAATAATATTTTGATCTTTAAAAATTCAGATCTTAGACTTCGGACCAGAAATGCTAGCAACGATTCATGATCTATCTCAAGAACTAGTTAGTATCTTGTCCGTACTTTGCTACTGGTTCAAAATTTAAATAGAAAATACAAAAAATAGAAAAAAAAAATAGATTAAATATTTTCATCTTTTATAATATTTATTTTTTTATAATTTCTCTTTATTCAACAATGAAATGAACTATTTTGTATTTACCTTTCTGTTAAATAAGAAGATAATCGTAGTGAGCAAACATGATTAGGACTTTTTTTATTTTCTTGTAATCAATAACATAAAAAAAAAACATAAATGTTATCAATTAATTGTTTTCATGAAAAATTAGCAACCTTTGAACAAACGAAATTGAGTACCATACATCTCTAAGAAAATTCAGTAGCATAAATTTGATGGCATAACTTCTAATTTAGTGATTGCCGAAATAATTTAATCTATACCTAAAAAAGTTTAACTTATATCTCTAGAAACTTCCTGGTCTCTTACTCTTAGGTTTTACTTAAAGAAACTAGGATTGTTTCTTAGGTTTCGTTCCGGAAAAAAAAATATCAATTGAAGGAAATGTTAATTTTTTAAAACAAATTATTTCTAAAGAAAAATAATTTTGCATTTAGAAAATTTATGACAATAATAAACATTTATTTAGAATATCAAAGACATATATCTCCATTATATTATTAAGCACGTTGGGTGTCCGATTCACCAACGGTTACGATTAAAAGATGTAGTTTCGGATTTAATCTTAGCCCTCCAATTACATAATATGTCTTCTTTTGATTAAATACATCTAAATAATGTGTAGAAGTCTAAATTTAACTAAAAAAAATACTCGCCACACGTATCGCCACATGATACATCACAATTAAAATTAAACAAATTCTGAAATTTAGCGATATAATTATCTATTTCCTTATTTCTTCCTTTTCCAATTGAACCGGCTCCACTTTCCATTTCTATACAGTGAATCACAATAGAAATCATTTTTTTTTCTTTACTTCCTTATTTCTTTTACTTTGTTTCTACATATATTATCGTGAGTAATTTAGAATATGTTTTATCAATTTTGTTTCTATATATCAATTAAAATCATTAAAGTATAAACTAGGTAGGCCACCTATTTCTCTGGCTTACCTGCTGGTGCAAACATAAACCAAAAATTAAGGTTTTGTTTGTCACTTTGTCTTAATTCAAGAATATAATTTAAGATAAAATATTATTTTTAGTATTGTCTTTCTTATAATTTTCTTTTTTGTTGGTTTAATTTTTGAATCGGTATCTGCACCTCAACCGAGCTCCCCTCCTGTTAGGAGACTGACAACTGTAAACCTTGATGTTTTATTTATCAAATTATCTCAGGTATGCAGTGCAAGGTGATTAGAATTGTACTTGAAAATAAAATATTATTTTTGTTTATTACAAAATTGTATCATTTCTTCTTAATATGATGATATGTG
The DNA here is from genome assembly GCA_033356055.1 of Carex pumila. NCBI lineage: Eukaryota > Viridiplantae > Streptophyta > Magnoliopsida > Poales > Cyperaceae > Carex > Carex pumila. Next base: position 275,127 of record JARJHM010000391.1, on the reverse strand, counting down.
TGTTTGACTGTGCATGTAGATATAGACGAAAGGGATTTTGCAATAGAAGCACTAAGGTGAACTGCAGAATTATTGACGTATGGTGATCAGCATGATCCATCCTTCTTTTAGTGAGTTGTAACCATCCTAGATACTTAATTAGCTTTATTTTTTTGACTCCTAAAGTAAAAACTTTATCCTCTCTTGATAATATTTTTCTTATTTTTCATCTGATTTCAATTAGAACATTTCTTTAGCCTAAAACATTTTGTTTGATAGTTGAATATTGTATGCTTGTTTTCGCAGGTTGATCTAGAAAGTGTGAAGATATACACTGCAATTAGTGACAGCACAATCAATTAACTTGACAAGGTGTTTTTTTTAATAATAGTTTTATTTAAAGTTTTGTTATTGGCTTGAAAATGTTGCATGTGTGAAAATTAAATTTGTATTAAGAACTTTGCACTGAGGCTTAGTTAGGCAAATTGAGGATTCATTATGTGATATTTAGAGGGCTAAGATTAATATGTTTCATTTTTCTATTTTTTTAATGAAAATATGTCATTTTTTATTATTTATTTTTTCTTATAATATGTTTCCGTTGCAATGCACGGGTACGATACTAGTAATAATATAATAGTAAATAACATGATTATTTAAGCGTACATTAAATCAATAGAGAAACACACAAATATATTGCTCTAGAGTTGTATAAATAGCATCTTAGGCACATAAATGCGTACTTTAAAAGAGAAAACAAATAAAAAATAATATGAAAAACAATCCGATCAAGAAAAGAAAATAAGAAGAGAAACTTAAATGGCAGATACACAACTAAAAAAAACTAGAAAACTTCAACATCTTTATAAAATATCAAGAAACAACTATGCATACAACTGCACCAAGGAACTTATTCTCCATACATGTAAGACCAGCTTTTTCATCAGAATTTGATTCTGTTATAATTTTAAGAATTATAAAGAATAGAGCCTCCATATTTATAAAAGAACCACACGTGGCATACATACCTATCAAGGCATTGCACAAATAGAGGTCTAGCATACCAAAACAATAGTACTTTACGCTGAAAAAATGGAATTTTTTTATAAACAATAATTAATTAATTCAAATTTAGCGAACCAACATAATTATGACCGAATGACCATTTCGGTCTCCAGAATTGCATTTTTTCTAGACTAAAATGGCCATTCGGTCTCACTAATTTTTCACTTTTTTTTCAGCAAATTGTGTGGCAATTTATGTATTTTTTTTTTTTCCCCAGACCGAATCATCCATTTGGTCTCCTTTTTTTCTTTTTTTCTCAGATCTGTGTAACTCTGAGGGAGGATTGAAGAGCTTTGAACATCTGATGAATAGGTTGAATCAATGAGAGCACACCATGTGGTAGTAAAGGACAACATGATCATTGCACCAAATTAAGAGTCAACATAAAAATTGAGTGCAACCTATATTTGGAGAAGTATCAATCATTAACATAAACTCACTATGTATCTATTATTTGTAAACAATTATTGAATTTTTACTTGTAATTATATATATAAAAAAAGGTACACATTAAAGTTCTATCAAATGTGAATATTGTATAGTAAATATGGAAGCTTGATGAAAATAGGTGACCAATTATACAATAATAATGAATACAAATGAGCTAATTATAGATGTGGAAAAAAGGTATCCAAGAAAATGTGAGAAATGCATTTATAGTACTATTCATATTTATTGTGTTTTTTGGCAAAAAAAATTAGAGAAAATAATATGAAGCTAAAATGGACAGCTTGTTTTTTTTTTTAAGTATTTCCTTCATTTTCTAGTAAATCAAATAATATTTATATAGACAAATTTACAATTTTTCTCCATCATTTTAGTTTATTTTATTTTATAACATAAACTCAAAATTTTAAGGTTTTCTTTTCACATGACAAAAACAAGGCACATTAATTATGGTGGCATGCAAAGAGAAATTAGGACTTGTTTACTTCTTTTATTATTTTGATACCAACTATTAACAAGAATAAAAGATGTATTCAACATTAATTGGATCATTTCGTTATAATCTAAGTCATAGTTTTAATGATTCTTAAAATGCGCGTTTTTCTTTATTTTATCCTGGCAACTTGATTCAGTATTCTATTTCAATTTCAAATCTTCACGGCAAGGTTTGATTCATTTTTAACTAAATACCAAATCAGTTTGCATGTTTAACAAATATATATTGTAAAGAAACTTTCCAAGATACTCTATTAATATTAGAAAGGGCAATAAAATAATGAAAGAAACCAACAGGTGGATCTGAGTATATTTTTTTGTTTTTGTTTGGTCTCAAGACTGGTTAGAGTGTTCGGTCTTGATATTAATTTTTTTTTTCGGATCTTCTATTGCAGCCACCAAGGAAAAGTGGAGAAAAAGTAAAAAATTGGTGAGACTGAACTTTTTTGTCATTTGCTTCTCTAGCTGTCATCATTTGTTTCATTCTAGTTTTCATTGCTACTTAAATGTTTTAAGCAGTCTTAAGCTCACTGAATAAGTACCATTTTATCAAACTTAATGTTACTTCTTTAGTGCTCTTTTTCTCCGTCTTTTTTAAGTTTGTCCAAATTTATTAACCATAATTTTATATAACTTAAGCATTTTGTCAAAGTTTAAAGCTTTTTTAAAAAAAAAATACTTTTCAACCTTATTACCGAATGGATACTTCTTAGTGCAGTTTAAAATTTAAACTTCACTTGATTACCGAACACTACCTTAACTTTCTAAATATTTTAATTAAAATGTTTGACATAATTGGTTAAATCCATATCCTCTGAGGTAATATAATATTTATGTTTAGATCTGAACTGTCCAATTAGAATCTGAACTAATATGTTTTAAGGAAAATGTACGAGCTGCTTTAATATTTATGCGGATCCGGATGATCCGAATTTAAACAGAAATATTATGTATCTCAGATGATATGAATCCATAATTGATTTGCCACAGAATGAAATGCTAGATTAAATGGCCTTCCTCAAATTAAATTGTCCTGATCAAAGTGTACACCTGTGAGTAGTGTATTTTTAAAAACACGGTGTGTCGAACATATGTGTCGACACGCACGTCTAAAGACACGGCACAATATGGCATGGTCAAGTCAAACGTGTCGTGTTTGGATGTGTCTGTGCCGTATCCATAAGCATGTTGTGTCGAAATTTTCTGACACGGGAAATGCACGACAAGTCCAGATACGTTTTGGACTCGCCTTGTAAAATTAAAAAACAATCCCAACAGTAGCAGCAAATTCAAACCAAATCAAAACTGGACCAATCGGATTAAGCCATGTGGCAGCCCTGGAATGGTTTGTAATTGAACCCACGGATTATGTTTTCTCCTTAGAAATTTGGGCCGTTGATTTTAACCTCATAACTCTTATTAAAGTAACAAATCAATAAAACTAAAAAAAAACTAAAAAAATTGGCTGAAACACGCTTTATCAGGCCATACTGTACCGATAGACATGTTGTGTTTATCTCCGATACTGTTCGGTACAATATGTCACAAAAAAATAAACGTGTTAACACGGCACTACATGTATTTCGAGGACCCGGTTTCACAACACTTTTTACCTGTGAGCATTAGATTCTTCACTATCTTAATTTCTTTTCTTTTTTAAAAAAAAAAGGAAATAAAGATTCTTCATTGTCTCTATATAACAAATTAGAAGCCAGGACCTTCCATTTCCAGCAACTCTAATGATCATAACTCTAACAATTAACCGAAACTAATCCAAAAAACCCTAGTTATGGATTACTACAGTAACCTCAAACACCACATTACTAAATCAAGTGCCCCTCAAGGGAAAAGAGCAAGCTTTCCTCTAGGTATGTTCCAAAAGAAATCTCAATCTGGAGACCCCAATTCCAATGATCACATCGTGACCAATACCAACACAGGCTGGACTGAGTCTACCGAAACCGGTTACGAACCACAACCAGATGAGCCCACAATCAACACCTCTGGTGGCTGGGTCCGGCCGACCCGTGCCGGCTGGGCATTGCCAGCTGATAAGCCCCTCCAGAATAATGACGTTGCGGCGGGATTGGATCAAACCATGGCGGGTCCCAAGCCAAAGCCGGTGCGGGCCGGATTGTTTAAAAAGAAGAATAGTACCATTAATAGCAGGGACGCTGCGAGGAAGTACGGCGGGCAGTTCATATTTAGATGAAATATGCTACAAATTATATCGTAGTTAGTTTCTGTGTTTGTATCAAAGTCTATAATGAGGTTATGTTATGTATGCTTAATTAATCTAAATAAAAGGATGTGTAACTTTTTACCCTATATGTGTATGATAGTCTATATATATATATATGCTGTACTCAATGGGGACCTAATTAATCCGCTTAACTATATGCATTAGGCACATATATATACATGCATGTTCATGACATTAGAAATTTATTTGGATTAATATGTTGACTGTGTTAAATATTTCGTTTAATAAACTAAAGGTTATGGATCACTTAATTAATAATGATCATCTTAACAATTTTGATAATATTTTTCAAATCAATGAACAAAGTATTAAAGTTGTCAATTTCAGATCATAAAAAATCAAGTCATTGGCGAACCATAAATAGCATACATCAAATTTTATTATTTTTAATTAACAGACATGCTTTTTACCCCCATCCTTTTGAACTGTCTTGGTTTTGTACGAAGTCCAATTATCTCATTAGTTAGTAGCTCTCTTTTTTACAATTTTTTCTTCTTTTTTTCTTTATACAATACATTAAATTCACAACCGGCGTCAGGCCTGCTCTCACAACAGGCAGCCACTGAGCATTGCTTCACGATGTCACAACTTACAAATGAAACTTCTCAGATGACTGACAACAGAATCAGATCCTCTCCAGACATGGACTGCCTCCGGTAAGTTCACCGTCAAATCTTTCTATGACAACATGATCCAGGGACCATTTATTACGAGTCCGCATCGTCTACATTAAATAAAAAAATATATATCTTTTGAGTTAATACATGTCAGTCGTTCAATGATAAACGGAGTCCATCTAACTTTCTCCTAAAATATAAGAGATCTTTAATTATTAGTGTGGATCTAATTTGTATGAATTTCAAAGCTAATCGGATGGTTCAAATGTATTAACTCAAAAATTCCTTTTTTAGTTAATGCAAAGGATACGAATTCATTCATTACAGACAAAATACTAACAATATGGACAAATTGAGCGCGAACAACAGAATATATTTTGAGGTTGACAACCTCAGCAAAAGGAGATGGCAAATTGCCCAACACGTGTCACCTCTGCAGAGAGGCAAAAAAAATTGGTTACATATTTGGAGTGTGTTTGTTGGACGGAGTGAAATAGAAATGAAAATGAAATTATAAAATTTTTGAACTAAAAATTATTGTTTATGTGAGAAAAAAAAAATTCAATTTGAGTGAATTTTTTTTCACATAAACAATAATTTTTGGACTATCGCGGAACAAGCTATGGCCAGTTGATGTACATACTCGTGAGAATAGCAAGCAGGGGTCTCATTGTCACCACTGCGTAGTGCAGATGGCAAAGTCATCCCACTCTCTTTTGAGAGATGTGAATTCGATCCCAACCAAAAGCTAAAAAAAAGTGTGAGTGTGTGGAACCTACCGCCATATCTCAAAAAAAAAAGCAAGGATCTCATGCATTGCAATTACTCTCTCCAAATTCCACAAGTCTCAACTCAAAAGTGAAAAAAAAAAATTTCCACAAGTCAGAAAGGTGCAGGCGAATATTCAGAGGAGAGGAGTGAAAAAATTGTTGTTGTTGTTGTTTGTTTTTTTTTTTTTTTTGTGACAAGAGAAAAAATCGTTGGTGAGGCATGTACATATATAGTCATACGGGAATAGCTACAGTGGTTCCCAGTAACAAGGAGGGACAGGAATCAATGGATGTAGTCAGCTTTTGAATTTTCAGGACCAGTTGGGTTATGCTAAAACAGGGTCAATTTGTAATCTTAATTTTATTTTCATATTTCCTTTTCAAGATAATGTACAAACAGACACTACTGGTGTTAGAGCTTGACCGGCCATTTTTATTAATATTTTTTAAAAAAAGAAAATTTTAAAAATATCTCTATATACAGTTTTTTTTATAATTACTCTGACTGCTTGGACTTTGGACGATCCAAAAAACCCAGTGGAGCGCTCCAACTATGGGTGGCCCACATGCTAAGTGAGACATCCCAGAGACGGGCGATCCATATACCAACTGAGGTGTCCCAAGGACAGGCGGCCCATAAGCCAAAGACGCCCCAGGGTCGGGCGAGTTATAGCTAGCTTATTTAACACCGTTTTTTTTTTCCGTGTTTTCTCTCTCCTGCCAACTCCTTCCGGCTGCCCAGAAGCAAGCAAGCAAACATACACTTCCCAGCAGCAAATACATGGATGATCGATGGACAACTTTTCTTTATAAAGCAAAGCATGCAGATTGCTGAGGGAGTTCCATGCATGTCAATGAATAAAAACAAAACAGTTATTTTGATGAAACGATTGGGAATTAATTAATACCCTATACTCGAGACATAAAACGTGCAAGTTTTGTAAGCATCAACCAAATAAAAATAAAATGAGAACAAATCACCAAAATAATATTAGAGGAAAACAACAACACGGTCACACGGCACAATCAAACCCAACCAAGAAGGCCCAGAACAGCAACCGAGAAATTAAAAATAGAAGAAAATAAATCTGAAAAATAACCGGACCTCAAATTAAATAAGCCCAATTATTTTGAAAAGGCTTCAGTAGACGCTTTAACCCAAATATTCGACCCAAAAGAGATAAGATTATGAGATCACACGTATTAAAATTAGTTAGAAAATCACTTGTCTCAAAATTCCATCCAAAAATAGTGATTTTCTATGTATTAAAAAAATTCTAAAAAATAAAAAATTTAAAATTTGGTCTGCAAGTACATATTCATATGGAGAATATATTGAACGATTCGGATCGATCGTTAAAATTTTGAAAATAAAAATATTGATCCGTGTTATGGACCAACCCGTGACATGCATAGTACCATAGACTCACTCTAAATATATTATACATATATTATACATGAGGAGGGATCAAGTTACAACAATTTTTGAGTTGCAACAAGTTACAACAAGCATTTTGTTCATTTTTAAAGTCCAAATTGTCGATTCAAACTGTTAGATGTGATCTCTACAATAAAATGTGCTTGTAGACTAAATTTTATATTTTTTGAAATTTTTTTACTAGTTTTTGTACCCATCTTAATAAATAGTAAAAATTTCAAAAAATGTAAAATATAATCTCCAAGCATATTTTATTGTAGAGATCACATCTAACAGTTTGAATCGATGATTTAGACTTTAAAAATAAAAAAACTGCTTGTTGTAACTCAAAAATTATTGTAACTTGATCCCTCCTCATTATACATACATAAAAATAGATTATTCAAATTTTTTGTGGTTGCGTCTGCGAAAAATTGAAAAAACTAGAAATCAAATTGACAATTCAGTATTGGAGAAAAGCAAATGTGGAGACTGAATGGCTATTTTGGTCTTTGTGATTTAAAAAAAAAAAAAATCTAATTATACTGCTTTGTTAAATTAAATTAAATTAATTAATTAATTATGGTTTATAAAAAATATTCGTAAACGAGCCGTCTAGCACCTTCAACCCCGAGCTGTCTCTATCCACTCAATTTCTCTCATCTCGCTCATGAAGTCTTGCTGCTTGAATAATTAATTTGAATAGTCCGTCAGTCCTCAGTCCAAGCAAGGCCGCTTGTCGAAAAGGTGGGACCCACTCGGACGGTCATCCAATCAGGTTGCTTCTGTTGAAATTCTTTGCCACGTTGCACGCTCCATGCGAGAGGATCAGCTCAGCACCCAGACCCAGGTTGTTCTTCTCCCCTTTTATTTCACCTGAATTGATTACCGAATCTTTTTAAATTGCACCAAGTTTGGACTAATCAGTTTCAGGCGAAATTAAATTCTTGGAATTTTCAAAACGAAATGCTTGATTGCTCATATTAATGTATTAATCATTTGATTTCACAACAGCCCCCATTTAACCATTAATTGTTCAATTGATTTATGATTTGACATTCACTTGATAACCATATGGATACTTGGAGATTTTTTTTTTTCTTTTTTCTTGAGATAATTATTGGTAGTTTCCTTGTACAAGTTATGTGCCGATTTTTTTTATTAATAGAAAATAAAATAATAAAACATCGAAAAAGAGTATAGATTTTGGGTTTTGTTGAAAAATAAGTAGAACGAGTTTGATAAACCCGTCCAGCGGGACGGGTCTAATTATCCCGTCCGTATTTAAGTATCAATTAATTTAATAACAACTCTATCAAACTCAACGGAAAGAAAAAATAAAAAACAGAAAAACCCGAATGGTACAAGCAGACCCGTCCAGAGTTAAAAAAAAGAAGAAAGAAACAAAAAAGAAAAAAAGAAAATCCCGGACGGTATAATATAATCCATCCGGTTCTGATAACATCTCCAAATGTATCTATCTTTGGTAAATCAAAGATTCAAAGTAGATGTAGGCATGTAGCATCATGTATCTCAGTCAAAGGGAGAAGGTATGTAAATATATATTCATACATGAATGCAGGGGCCGAATAAAAAAAATTATACAACAAGGGAATGAGTTAATAAAAGTAATATTCACACACACTTAAACCAAATTTGTAATACAAACCTTACAGTTGAAATAATTTTTTTAATCACACTGCATAAATTCATCTTACATATATATTTTAGAGAAGATCTTGTTCTGCCTTTGCTTTTTGTATTTTGACTGGTCAAAGAGTGTGTATGAGTCTTTGCATTGCTTACATGCCAGGTCATGATACCTTCTCCCTTTGACTGAGAAACATGTTGCTACATGTCTATATTTACTTTGAATCTTTGATTTACCAAACATAGATAAATTTGGAGACAAGTAGCCGTTCTTTCTGTGTTGAGTACTTGAGTACAATGTTATCACAACCGGACGGGTTATATTATACTGTCCGGGATTTTCTGTTTTTGTTTTATTGTTGTCATTAAAGTAATTGATACTTAAATCCGAACGGAATAATTAGACCCATTCCGCTGACTGGTTTATTAAATCCGTTCTACTTATTTTTCGACAAAACTCAAAATGTATACCCTTTTTCGATATTTTATTATTTTATTTTCTATAAATCGGCATGTCTATGTCACCCTCTTTGAATAATTGATTGTCTTATTCTCATTTCTTTAAAATTACGTTTGTTGATTTGTCTGACCATTCGGTCTTAAAAGTTGCTTTCAAGAGTTGTGCAATTGGAAAAACTGGCACCTTTGTGGATGTTTTCATTTTACTTTAAGGGTGATCTACCTGTCAACAAAATATTTTTTTAATAAATAAGAATTTTAGTAAATTAAAAAGAAAAAAAATAAAGCAAAAAAAGTATCAAAGAAAACTTTATAAGGATCAACAAGTACTTGATTTATGTCAGAATATATTTGGGGAAAAGGTCAGCTGTGCAGCCACCATATTCATGCTTCCACAATTTTTTTTTTTCTTGTGCCAAATCTACCTTAAAATACAGCAGTTGGTTTATTACAAAAAAAAAAAATGAAAAAAAGCTGCATTTGGTTGGTAGGCTATTATACTTGCAGTTGATAAAGAATGTATGGATTGTGGGCCTTAAAGTATTATAGTGCTGTTAGTGTGAACTCTATCTCTGTATTGAGGGTATGTTTGGATGTAGTAAGAATAGCGAAAACAGCGTTATTTCGATCCATCCAAACATACTCAGGAACAGCAAGAATAGCGCTGTTCTCGCTATTCCTACAAAAACATGGAATAGCAAATGAACTCTCTCAAAATCTCAATCTCTACAGTAGCTATTCTATATGTTCAATCCAAACAGTTCTTAAATAGTAATTGTTCTCGCTATTATTAATCTACTATTCTCAACAGTAGCTATTCTCGCTATTCTCTAGTGCATCCAAACGCACCCTGAATGATTTGTCTTTTGACAAGTTAATGAGATCGTATTTGTATCCTAGGTTGAATTGTGGTCAATATTGAGATCAAATACCAAGCTTGGTTAATTTTGTTCTTTTTTCTTATGAATAACCTGGATGAGCCAAACAGAAATATTTGGCCTATTTTGTTAGGCTCAAGAGAGCTGTATAATTTTTTTACGGCCTTGCAGTTTTTTTGTTTCTACCAATCACAGACCTAGGCTGGTGATTGGAACTTTTCATTTCAATCAAAAGAGATTTTGCTATTTATAGAATAACTTTTCATATCACTTGTACAAAAGAAAAGTTTGTTGAAAATTCTACTTAAATGGATAAGCCCGATTGATTTTTTCTTTGGTGTCACCTGATTTGGTGACATGTGGAGACGAAATGAATGGGAACTACATCTGAGAAGCATTGATTGGAATAGGTCGCATTGTGTACATCAAGAGACTGAGAGGTTTGTCTCCTACAGTTATGTTCCTTTCACACATTTATCAGTTAAGACTCAGTAGTGGATAGAAAGGAAGATAAGAAAAGAAAATAAGATGCTACTGTTAGAGTGGAAACAAACATGTCGTGTCATGCTGTGCTGTGACTAACATGCCGTGATTTTGTCTGGTCTCATGCCATGCCGTGCCGTGACCAAAATGTTGACGGGTGGTCACGGCATGCAGGTCACGGCGTAACTCGCGTGCCATATATATGTCCAAACGTAACTGGTCACGTTTCTCACATTTAACTATTTTTTTATAATTTAAGTTAGTTTATTCAAGATTCACCATTTAATTAAGACCTAACAATCCTAATTATATGTGACTCGTGTGATTACGTGTCGCGCTGTGATTGGGCCTTTTACGTGACATGCCGTGCTGTGCCAAATTTTCTACAAGCCGGTCACGGCACAGAACACGCGAGTCACAGGACGGAACAACGAGTACATCAGCAGTTAGGTTACTTTTGTCAAGATGCGAATTAGGATTTGTCCATAATCTATACATCTCTATTTATAATTTTTTTACTCTCAAGGAAATTTTTCTCTATCAAGTACATCTCTACTCTCTCTCTCTCTCTGTGTGGCGCACATATCATGGAAATTATGTATTTGGTGTTACACAGAATATAGAAATCGTATTATGTTAGTACATATTCTTATAGAAGAATAGTATGTAATTCATATATACAAAACCAGGGTATTGTCTGTGGGATAAGAAAAACATTCAATTTGTGCATTATAAATAGGTCTCATTGTGCACATCGTGAGACTGAGTGGTTATCTCCTACAGTTAATTCCTTTCATACATTCAATATCATTGCAGAAATAAGTGGGATGCTACTATAAATACAATCAATAATTTGTGTGAACTGGAAGCTAAGAAAATGCTGAACGTTAAGCCAATATGTTAATTATGTGCAAGACAACTGTCTTATGTAATAAAACTCAAGAGCACAAACAGGGATCCAAATGATAGTAGATAATTTGATCATCTTATGTAGCTAACTAGGAGACAGCTATTATCAAAAAAGAGGAGAGAATTAATTAAATAACACAAGAAAAATAAATTTCTCTATTATTCCGTATATTACATGTAGATTGCAGCTTCTGCGAGGATCTAAAAAAAAAATACATGTAGATTACAATACGGGCAAGAAGTGTATTTATTTAACTTAATGTCAATTACATTCATGACTCAGGCATCAATCGAGTGCAGAGTTTGCACAACAGAGTTCATGCTAGGCCTCTTGCTTTGCTCCTCTTCCAGGCAAGAAACAGCTAACTTTACGCATGTAGTTACCTCTGCAAGGTTGAAATCACCTTTCAATCTAGTGTCTACAATTTCTACAATGCAAGAATAATCATGGTCTGCAAGTTTTCCTTTAAGCATCATCACCAAACTACTCAGCTCCATGTTTAGCCCCTCTCCATTATCAATTGCACAATCTGAAACTCGAACCCCCGTCACTAACTCAAGAAGCATTACTCCATAGCTGTAAACATCAACTTTTGCTGTGATTGGAAGATTAGTTGCCCATTCTGGTGCTATATAACCTCTGGTCCCTCGAATCCGTGATAACCTTGAGTTTCCTCCACTTCTATGAAGCAACTTTGATAATCCAAAATCGGTGATCTTTGGCTCAATCTCTCGATCTAACAAAATGTTCTCTGGTTTAACATCACAATGGATGACCCATTCTAAGCACTCGTGATGCAGATATGCCAACCCTTTTGCCACGCCTATTGCGATTTTATATCTCTGCTTCCATCCGAGCAAGATACTTGAAGTACATGTACCGAACAGGGCTTTGTCCAACGAGCCATTTTCGACAAATTCTGTGACCAGGATCCGGTGTGATTTCTCTGAACAGAAGCCCCAAATTCGTACAAGGTTCATGTGATAAATCTGACTGATAACACTCAATTCAGCCTGGAATTCTTGCTCACCTTGGCTAACTCCATCCAATTTTTTCAAAGCTGTCACTCTACCATCTCTCAATAAACCTTTGTAAACAACTCCGGATCCTCCCCACCCAATGACATCTTTAAACTTATTAGAGGCCTTCTCTAGTTCTTTGTATGTGTATCTACGGAATTGATTGGAGACCAACTTATACCCTTCTTCTTTCTCTACTGGATTGCTCTCTTTTCCGAACATGAAACAACAACCAAAAGAAATGAAGAAGAGTTCTATTACAAAAAGAGCAAGTAAAAACCAATACAAATAAGCCCACGGTGTTTTTCCCTCGGTGCGTCGTTGTAAAGGAATCATGACCTCGGGCTCTGTTCCTTCACAAATAGGTTTGAGAACCCTTGTATGGAACAATTGTTCTGAAAATGCATCAGTTCTTTGAGAAAGTTTAAGGTAGATATATATGTCGCTCATGATCCCTTTATAGCCAGGATGAAACATACCATTGAAGAGAGAGTCTTTCACATAACAATCTCCATTTCCAGGATGGTATTCAAGACCTTTGCAGGAGCTGTGATTCCTACAAATGTCCTTGCACTCTTCGATAGAGGTTGGAGTCGTGACATTTATGTCAGCACCCCAATAATCAGAGTTGGGGACATAAAGAAACCACCCTTTAGTATTTTTATCGGAAGTACGTGAACAACCTTTACTCCAATTACTTGAATCATTCATTTTGAAACCGGGAGGACAAGTGCATGTAGGTTGTGGTGCATACATGCAAATTCCATTTGGACCGCATAAGCCATGGATCTTACATTGTTGAGAAAGAGCTACCCATGAGATTGACCAGCTGCCATCAGTTTCATTCAGACTATACAGCCTGAGGTTGCCATCGGAGTCTAGCGTGAGTCGTCTCCAAATCCCATGACCCAAATCAGAGGCTTCAAACCTTAAGGCGTCACTTGAGGTAAAAAGACCTTTTGCATTGAAAGAACCATGTCTTCTACTCATAGAAGTCACTCTTCCATTTTCATACACATTGTTCACTGGATTTGGCCAATATATGGTAGAGAGTCCGAGGTTGGGGTTTTCGTATCTCAGTGACAGGACATAATTGTCATCGAAATTGAATATGTAGTAGTCTGAAGAAAGTGGTGATCTATAAGAGATCAAATTTGTGTTTGAGGTAATTGGTTGGGTAGGCAACAAGGTATCAGTTGGGTAATCAAAGCTTTGCCAGAGAGTTTTATTACCTCGACTTTTAAGGACAAGATTTCCTGAATCCAGGAGCTCAGCTTGATAAGCATCTCGTGTGCTCACGTTGCTGCTCCATACCACCCCTCCATCAGAATCCTTCAAAACCAGATTACCATGTTTGCTTAATTTAATCATAGACCCGAAACCATGAACAGGTCGATTAAGGTTTGCAGTCCAAACTGGTGTATAGTTTGCTGACTTAGAGAACCAAATTGAGAAGGTAAAAGCAGTCGGTGAGATGTTGTAGAAACCGCATGTGAAAGTACCTTTCAACGATTTCAGAAATGGAGAAGGATCTTTAACTGATAAAGATTCACCGCGATCAAGATAATTTTTTTTTAATGTAAGATCAAGATAATTAATGGCTTTCACAGAAATACAGAATGAGAGAAAGAGGAGGTGAAAGAGAGACGACATGGATAATAGGTAATAGATCACAGGTAGTAGCAATGAATATAATCCATAGACTTTCATCTCTTATAAAGTTATAACTGATGAAGTGTCCCTATCTTTTGAAAATTGTACAAATTTGAAAAATTCACCAACCTACCCCAGTAATCACATATCTAACTATTCTTTGAAAAGGCTTATCCTTTTTAAGTTTCTATGTGCGGCTCATTAACGCGACAGTATAGTATATTAGTATGGAGGGTCGGTCTAAATTGTTGCTGACAGCATTTCAACAGAGGTGTTGCCGGGGCTATATTTAGCTGTGTGATATCCAAACGATAAATCTAAACCGTTAGATGTTTAATCTATATTATAATCTAGTTGGAGACCAAATTTTACATTTTTTGAAATTTTTTTACTATATATTAAGCTGATTTGAAAACCACTGATTTCAGTAAATTTCTGCAGCATTGAAATCAGCGGTTTTCAAACCAGCTTAATATATAGTAAAAAAAATTCCAAAAAATGTAAAATTTGGTCTCCAACTAGATTATAATATAGATTAAACATCTAACGGTTTAGATTTTTTGTTTGAACATCAAAAAATAGAAAAAACAGTGACAGCACCGCCGGCAGAAATGCTGTCGGCAGCAAATTAGCCACAGCCTAGTATGGATGTGTCTTTATTCAATTTAAACTATCCACTACATCTGAGCCGATCTAAATCACCTGAATTTAAGCAAATAGTATGTATTGAATAACATAATAGAATTTTGTTTTTTCGATTTTGTGAAGAAATGAATTACTTGTTTGAAGAAAAATAAAAAGTGAATTGTGTTTTGTACCTAAGAACATACATTTATTGTGTGCGGTCAATGTTTCAGGGCTATACTTTTCCTCTTAAATTCAATAAATTTTCTTGCAATATCTTGATGCAGTCTTGACTTTGTGACAGCGACGAGACTTGAGCAGTAAAGCACTTTGTCTCTATTAGATGAATCTTGACTGTTGATCTTACGTTAATTTAGAAATTTCTATGCTGTATTTGACTCGTTGTAACGATTGATGTAGATCACGGACTTTTACGCGTCGAATAAATCTTCTTCTTTCATGGCTGGGGCCCGGGGGACAATCAGGCACGGAAAAAGAAATGAAGCTAAGAGGTGATCACAGCCCTTCATTTGTTTCCAAAATTTGTGCGAGATCGAGATCCAACAAACAGCAGCTCTCCAGATTTCATATACTATTTTCCGTGTGACCAACTATGTAACGAGTTGGTCTGATTTACAAACGGGTGAAAACTGAAAAAATCCGGGATGTTCAGTAAGAAATTCTCTAGTTAAGTAATATGGGATCAAACCTTTAGTTTTGAGCAAGTCATGAAACTGAAAAAATGAGTAACAAATTATTTAGTTTCGAATAACAAATGCTGGCCACTGGTACTGGTAAAAATCAGGGTTAGAATAGGGGAGCATACTGGTTTGCCATGGTAATATGTAGTCAAGGACGCAACAACAACCTTGCTGTGTCTTTTCTATTTACTAGTTTTTTTTAAATTTTCAATTGTAATGGAACTTTATACTTCAATGAAATCAAGATCCAGACAGAGAGCAGAGAAATCAGGAAATTGAGAAGAGGTGCATGACCCATACCGGCCTCAACCAAACTCTCTGTCAGAGGGTAAAATTTCTACAGCAACAACAAACTGTAATCTGATAAGAGATGGCGAGCTACAATTTCTGTTGTGAAGACCAAAATTTGCTATGTTAACTTGGGCTTGAATTGGGTTTCTTTCTTTTTATTTGTTTGTACCGGTATTTTTAGCTTAGGATTGATGTAGGTTTTTATATCACTGTACCAGTAGACTTATTGTCAAGATTCCTAATGTAAAGTTTATAGACTTATTGTCAAGATTTCTAATATAAAGTTTATATACCGGTACCAGTGAGCTTATGTAATGTTTTCTTAATATAATGAACCACGCCTATGAGTTTTTCATCAAAAGAAAAAAAGAAAAAAAAACAGTACTTGGGTAAAAGATCCGCCAAAATGCCAAAAATTTTATTCATAGAAAAATAAAAAAAAACAAAAATAGAAAATGTCGTGTGAAAAATTCAAAAATAAGAAGGCAGCTATGACTCATGGCCTCCTACACGGATGATAAAAAAATATATTTATGGGCCACCATAGCCTATCTTAGATGTATAATCAGATAAAAAATTTAGTGACACAAGAAAAGAAATCTATAAAATAATTTTTCTTAAACAAATAGACATTTCTTTGATTGAGATGGATCCTGGCAGCTCATTTTTTTTTTCTTTTTTTTTTCAATTTGGATGGACCATAGTGCACTGGATTGAGATGAGGGACGCCATAACTTATTCCTACCATTCTATTTTTGAAATTTCCGTGCAACATTTTATATTTTTAATTTATTTTCTTTATTTTCTATTAATGAAAATTTCAGGCCGTAGATAAACATTTATATTTTGCCCTTGGAGAAAGGGATATTATGTCCATCGTTGGATCCGCTCGTTTCTTTCTTTTTTTTTTTCTTTCCTCTGCAGTCAATGCCACCAAATATCTCAACTTTTGCGCGACTGACATGTAGGAGGGCAAACGGTCAGATAAGGATCATCAAATTGTATCCTTATTCATTATAATTTTTCAGATACAAATACAAATAGTCTCAAATACAGATACAAATCAAATATTAAACATTATGAATACAAATTAAATATCAAACAAATACAAAAAATTAAAGATAAATTACTAATATATACTCTAGTAAAAAATAATATCTAAATATAATTTTTTATTCATAAATTAGATCTAATATCTTTTATAATAAGTTTATTAGTTACACAACATATGTCACATTATTAAAACATAAGTAACTAATTATTTTATAGTGTTACATTGTTTATTAAAATATATATGTACATAAGCATGAATTATGAATTATTATTTTGTTTATTAAAATATATATGTATATGCAGCTTAATAAATTACTAGTATAAATATGCAATTTAATAAATCAATTTAAAAACATAGAGTACATTTATTGTGGTTTAACAGTGTAGCGACCGAATACAAATAGTTAAAAATCTCACCGTATTCGTACTCGTTATAAATTTTCGAATATGATACAAATAGTTTCGAATACAGATACAGATCAAATAATTTAAGCTCGAAATCAGTTTGGATGAAATCAGATAATATCCGATCCATTTTACACCCCTACCAACGTGTATGGTGTCTATTATTTGTGCTTTGGGATTCGTGCAGAACGCATACGGACGACTGAGATTTTCCAAATGAAACACTAAAAAGTTTGAGATATCTCAGAGGATGCGAATTATTTGAACTGATGTCTTGGTTTTGTAGGAAGTCCAATTATCTCGTTTAATTGTAAATTGATAAATTCCATACCAATTACCAAATAACATTTCCTCAAACATCAAAACTCCAGACAGTATAGCAAAAAAAAAGAAAAAAATCCCTAAATAGAATAGAGACAGTTGTTTTAATTTTAATCGACCTCCTGGAGAGAGGGAGTGGCGGCAACATCTTCTGCTGTGAACTTACCCTTTGCCTTGTCAGCAGCACGGCCGCGGGCCTTACGGTCAAGTAGCGCCTTGCGGTCCTTGTCAAGCTTGAGCTTGGTGATGACACACTTGGAGGGGCAGACGCCGACGTTCACGGTCGAACCGTTTACCTTCTCACGGGTGATGCGCTCCACATGGATCACCCACTTCTTTCGGTACACCTGAACGATTTTACCCTCACGCCCCTTGAAGGTGCCTCTGACCATCTGAACCTCATCATCCTTGCGCACGGGCACAGATCTGACATTGTACTTGTTGCGCAGCTCGGCGGAGAGCGGTGCGCTCATGAGCACACGTCGCACGCTCGACGGAGCCCTGAAATGAGCCTTACGGCTCTTGCGCCGGGAGCTCGAGACACGCGGGTTGTACTTCATCTCTTGAGGCAAGGTGGCGCTAGGGTTGTCCCGAATCAATAAACAGTTATTTTATAATGAAACGATTGGGAGTTTGGGACATTCATTGGATCACAGTATTTTATCGAAGAAGGACATGGAATCAATACCCCATGGCCCATACGCTCGACTAATTAAAAATAGAACCCAAGGAAGAATAAGGCCCAGAACAGCAACCGATCTTAATTAAACACAGATGAAAATAAATCTGCCAAATAACCCGGCCTCAAATTAAATAAGCCCAAATATTTTGAAAAGGTTTAGTAGAGGCTTTAACCCAACTATTCGACGCAAAAGAGATGAGATCAGTAATATGAAACCCTCGAATAAAATCTTATTAAAATAATAAATTCTCAAAATTCTGATTGTTGGAGTTCAAGGTTTCCAAAAAATGACTCCTCCAATAATCAGAATTTTGAGAATTTATTATTTTAATAAGATTTTATTATAGCCCAATTGGATATAATGATGATAGTTTTTAGGGTAATTATATTTTTTCCGGTCTACCTTTTTCTAAACGTTCCCGATTAAAACTAACGACCGCTAACAAACTTCTTCAACTGTCAAAATAAATAACAAAGTTTTTCTCTCTCTTATTTCCGATCAAAACCATAATCTCAATTCGTACCCCTCATCATCAATGTTGTCGAAGGATGTGTCGAGGCGGCGGACGGTGCTGGCAATCTGGCCAAGCCTGAATGCTATCGAGACACGTCTCCGACAAGAAGTCGCCACCTTAAAAAAGGTCGACGTGGTTGATTCGGTCGACATGGACCTCGCCCCTGAAAGGAGCACATGACAGAGACGCATAAAAGAGCAGGCGTAGAGGAACGCGTGGCGGAGTTCAAGGTAAGTTCGGAGCATGGCCTGGTGGTAATGGACGAGCCCACCTAGTCAATAAATTATGATTTAGGCTTGTTTTCCCATGCATGCATTTAATTGAAGGTTGTACTGCTCATCTAGCAAAAACTAAAGCTTTATGTAGCGAGTTATTTGCAAAGAAGAAAGTTTTATTGATTATGAATTAGGCTAGTACGTACTAAGTACTAAGAAATAACAAGAAAATAAATTTAAAAAAAAATAGAGATATGACTACTTGATATCTTAGTAATAAATACTTGATATCTTAGATATGAATACTTCCTATATTATATGTTGATACCATCAATTTTTAAAAAGAAATTTGTAGTAAAATACATTTATCTAATAATATGTTCAAATAAAATACTCTACAACCTAAATATTTATACATCAATGCATATAGGTGTGAATACTTTCTATTGAATTTTTTTTTTACAATATTGTTACCATTACTTCAATAAAGTATGTTTTGTTTTCTTTAAATATTGATTTTGTATTTTTTTTGTAACATTTCAAAAAAAAATTGATAGAATTTGTTAGATACAAACACTTGATACATAAACTATTCACACTTACATGACGATGTGTAAATACTTTCAAACATTATCCGGTGCCTATGAAAAAAGAAATTGATAGGATTTGTTGGATACAAAACACTTGATACATGAATTATTCACACTTGTACGGCGAGGTATGAATATTTGCTCGATGGTGTATCAATACTTGCATAAGGAAGTACAAATAATTGTGCGACGAACAATCCGAAAGTATGTCATCATGGATCTCATTTGAAAGAGAAAATTGTATAAAAGACATTCGTAGTTTTTGATTCGCAAAATTATTCACAAATTATCATAAATGTTGGTTAGATTGAACGGATAAAAAAATTCACCTCTAAAAACATGTAAAAAAAGATAGGTGAATAGTGTGTATATATTCTTTTTTGAGTGAGTCTATGGTACTATGCATATCACGGGTTGTTACCGTGCTACGGCTCTATATTCAAGTTTTCAAATCCTAACCGTTGATCCGAACCGTTCATCTTGTTCTCCATATTAATATGTGTTTGGAAACCAAATTTTTTACTATTTTTTTAGATATTTAGAAAATTACTTTATCTGAAAATTCTAGACTGTCCAAAAACAGTGATTTTCAATAAATCTAAAAAAATAGTAAATAAATTTCAAAAAATGTAAAATTTGGTCTCCAAACACATATTAATATGGAGAAGAAGATAAATGATTCAGATCGACCATTAGGATTTGAAAACTCAAATATGGAGTTGTAGCATGATAACAAATCGTAATATACATAGTACCATAGACTCACTCTATTTTTTTTTTGAAATACTTGATATCTTAAATATGAATACTTGATATGTTATACATTAAAACTTGTAGGCGCAAGTTGTAAAATCTTTCAAATATTAGATAGTTAGTGGTCTTCTAAATAGTTAATGACTAATGTATATAATGGAGGATGAGATATTTTACAAAAGGAGCCTGATAATTGTACCCCAAACAAAATCTCCGAGTGTGTCCCCCAAGTAGTTTAACAGAAAAAACTTTTAATGTTATCTAACTTTCATTTTCAGCGCTAATATCCAAATATTTTAAGCTCTGTTTATAACATTTTACAATGCTACTCGCAAGCATTTAAACCTCTGTCTGCAAGCATTAAAATTCTAAATCTGTATAGTTTTAACTTCTAACTATTTTTATTTTCAAGCCAAAAATGGAAGGATTCATTTCACCAACTTTTTAAAATTTTTTATCTGATTATTCTCATCAATTTTCTCGAAAATCCATGATGAATTTTGCGAATCTAAAAATATAAACATTTTTTTATCCAATTTTCTTTTTCAAATGAGATTCATGAAGAATAACTTTCAAGTTATATTTGTGTCATAATTTTTTTTACCACTTTAAATCTTTGTGACTTTCAGATTTTTTTATTTTGCTTCAAAATAATTTAAACCTCTATTTACAAGTATATAAACCTCATATACAAGCACATAAACCTCATTAATAACATTTTAAATCTCTAGAATAAAACATATAAACCTCATGTACAAAGAATTAAAACCTCAACAATAACACTACATTTACAAAGCATATAAACCTCATGTAGAAAGAATTAAAACCTTAACAATAACATTTCAAAGCATATAAACCTCAACAATAACACTGCATTTACAAAGCATATAAACCTCGTGTACAAAGAATTAAAACCTCAACAATAACATTTCAAAGCACATAAACCTCAACAATAGCACTGCATTTACAAAGCATATAAACCTCATGTATAAAGAATTAAAACCTCAACAATAACATTTCAAAACATATAAATCTCAACAATGACACTTCATTTACAAAGCATATAAATCTCATATACAAAGCCTTGAAAATTTTAATGGTTGCAGACTGAGATTTCAAAACTTGAAAATTTAAAGTGCTCATGAGTTTTACTTTAAAAAAACAAATGACTTTAAAATTACTCAAAAGTATTTCTTCATGGATCTTATTTGAAAGATAAAATCGAATAGAAAATATTCGTATTTTTATATTCATAAAATTCATCACGGATCATCGGAAAAATAAATTATAATGATCATAGAAAAAATAAAAAAGAGTGAGTAAAATGAATCTTTATGTTTTTGGCTTGAGGACAAAAATAGTTAGGAGTTAAAATTATGCAGATTTAGAATTTTAATACTTTCAGACCGAGGTTTACATGCTTGTGAGTAGCATTATAAAATGTTATAAACATAGCTTTAAATGTTTTAATATTAGCACTAAAAATGAAAGTTAGACAATATTAAAAGTTTTTTTTTGTTAAACTACTTGGAGGACACGCTCGGGTATAATGACTCGGGGTATCAAAATAATTCTCTTTACAAAATGACCTATTTCTAAAAAAAATCGGTCAAAACACCCTCTCTTTAAATTCTTTGACAAAATAACCCTTTAAGACTCACTATAGTGGTTTAGCTCAAATTTGCATGCGCCTGCTTTATCTGAGGAATTTTTCAAGCAATATCTTTATGATTACTATTATCATTAATATTTATACTAAATTAATGAAATAAATATTATCATTTAATTAAATTATTCATGATAAATTAATTTCAATATATTAAAATTAAAATTTTTTTTAATTAAATTGTATTTTTTTTTATAACTGAATCTTAAAAATATATCGATAAAAATAACAGTAAAAGTATCAATATATCAATCTTGTGCAACTCTTAGTCGGCTAGTCCAGATCAAAATGCACTCTGTATGCGCAGCACTAACATGTGGCACAAGGAAATTAAAAAAAAAAATCGAATTTCATAAAACATAAGAACCATGTGTTGGTGGTTCGCTACACCAAATTTTATATGGATTAGCTACAAAAGACTAGCACCTGACACCTGTCACCCCTTTACATGGAACACAATCCACAAGAAACTTTGCTGTGTGTAGCCGACTGCCCGACTGCCGACGCGTCTACTTCTTTCTTGAATTTTTTTTTCATGATTCTTTATCGATCAAATGTTTTTGTTTTTCGCTTTTTCTTATGATTCGATATGCAATCCAAATTTCCGGAAAAAAAAATAGTGGAAATAAACATCCATCTCAAAATTAATTCAAAATAAAGTAATTTATCTTTCTGTATAAATACATAATCGGGGATTCTTCGAGAAAAATTTATTAAAACTGCATTCTTGCTTGTGTCATTGTATGTTTATAACGAAATTAAATTGCGTAAATTAATTGTATACCATCTTTATTAAATCGTAGTAAATATTACACAAGGACAACAAAATCAGAAATAAATTAACCAACTCCATCAAAAACAATTTCTTTCCCTCAAAAAAAAAAAAATCAATTAATAATTACTAGGATAAACTGCGAAAGCGCCGCGGCGAGCCTGAGGCCGCGGCACACAGAGCATGAAGAGCACAAGAGCTATGAGAAAAGCAGTGATGAGTCCCAGCATACCTATACCGCCACCGTTGGATTCTCCACTGCTTTCATCTGATGACCTCAAGCAACAGCAAGACCCCATACTTCTCTCTCTCTCTCTCTCTCTCTCTCTTTCTCTCCTCTTCTCTTATAATTGTCTATGTATTTTGACTTCTTTTTTGGACTATATTAAATATGAGAGCGACAAGGCAAGATGATATTGAGTAGAGATGAGAAAGAAGCATTTCAAGTATCAGTTTCTCACATCACCACTTGTAAGCAAAAAGTTGTATTATATACGGCGCTGTTATGTAACTCCCGCTTTCTCCTCCTGTTTGTCCCCATTGGATCTGATTTAATTCAGGGTCGGATAGAAATTTAATTTTTTTGACCCGTTTCGAATTAGGTTGACTACGGGCAAGATTCTACCGAATTCAATTTAATTGTTTTTTTTTTGTTGGATTTGACTTTAAATTTAGCACTTATTTGAGATTTATACATTAATCATTTAATTGAGATTAGGTTGTCAAAATAAGAAATTAAAAATGTTACGTCAATCGGGTTGAGTTGATCTTTGATCCGTTCGGGTCCTATCCGACTCAAAAGATTTGGACCCTTGTCAGGTCGGCCAGGCCGACGCCGAACCCATCTAAAAAGTAATAAAGTAGTACTTGATGTGTTTTTCACCGAATTTTTTAATAATAGAAAATAAATTATTAAAATATCGAGATTCAATACCGTTTGCGTTTATTTTTTAAAACTAAGAAGAACGGGATAAGTTAACCCGTCCCTGCGGACGGACCAACTTAACCCGTCCGGTTAACAAATAATTAGCCCACTTAATTTCACCTTAACTAATCGGAAGGAAAAAAAAAAAAAAGGCTGGACGGGAAAGTCCAACCCGTCCGCCAGAATTCACTACACGACAACGGCGCCGCGCGAAAAAAAAAAAAAAAAGAAGAAGAAAACCTGGACGGGGATGTCCAACCCGTCCAACAGAATTGGAAAACGCCAAACCCCACCGCGCAGAAAAAAAAAATAATTGCGGACGGGTTAAGTAATCCCGTCCCACAATTTCTTACCCCAGCACACCCCTTTCTCCTTCGTTCTCAAATCAAAATCAATTCAACCCAGTTCTGTCCGGTTCGGTGCTCCAGCAGGGGGAAGTCTCGCCTCTTCTCGGACGTAATAAAGCAGCCCGTCCAGATTCGTCATTCCACCACCATTGTCGGCTCCCTGTCGGACTCGCCCCTCCCATCACTCACTCACTCACTCAACTCAATCAAAGGTAATTTTTTAATATATAAAATTAAATTAAATTAATTGATAATACTTTGTAGTTTAATTTGTTATTAAACTGTTAATTACAGTGAATTTTATATATTTGTTAATTGCATTTTGAAAAAATTTATAAATTAGGGTTTTCGAGTTTAGAAAATTTAATTTATTTGATATGGTATAAATTAATTTATTTAAATTAGTCCATAGCATAGAATTGATAATTTTGATAGCATTATTGTAATTAATTTGTAGACTCATTTGATATGCTATAAATTAATTTATTTAAATTAGTCCATAGCATAGAATTGATAATTTTGATAGCATTATTGTAATTAATTTGTAGACTCATTTGATATGCTATAAATTAATTTATTTAAATTAGTCCATAGCATAGAATTGATAATTTTGATAGCATTATTGTAATTAATTTGTAGACTCATTTGATATGCTATAAATTAATTTATTTAAATTAGTCCATAGCATAGAATTGATAATGTTGATAGCATTATTGTAATTATTCTTGAGATTAAGTATGTACTCGCAATTATTAGATATGAATAATTCATAGTATCATTGATTTTCACAGCACATCTCCCTGGGATTTGACATTGCTAGTATGTTGGGATGGATCAATTCAACAATGTTAATACTAATTCCTATGTTTTCAACACTAACACAACAAGTGCCCACAAATATGTTTTTTTATTATTGTTATGTGATTTTTTTTTCGATGGTTGATGATTTAAACCACCAACAAATATATTGATAATAAGAAAAAGTTTATTTACAAAATTGTTATGTTAATTATCTTATTGATATAATGATGAGATTAACCGGTCCAGACCAGTATGAACCCTGTATTTGTAAAGTCAGGAGGCAACGAATAGTCCATGGTCACAGATGCCAACCAAAGTGAATATTTAATTGATAGTAGTTTTTAAATAATAGCATCACTACGTTGTACGTAGTTACAGCATCAAGCATGCACGTATTATGCAAAATCTCAATCTTTAACCATAAACAAACTAAAACAAGCTTATGCGTTCTAGGTTCTTAGGTAATGCAGGTACTTATTTTCGTAATCTATTATAAAAATGAATTGAATTAATTAGATCTCAGGTTTATTAGTTTGTTAAGTGTATTTTGCAAGAAGTAATAAATTAGATAATTTATTCATCTTGTATTTTATTTATTTCTTAATTTATTTATTCTTGTAAGTTTAGAGTTCATAGATAATTGCTTAATTTAGTAATTTATTTAATAATGTGCGTGGTTAGTAAATTTAGATTGTTATTAATTTTTTCAAAATGTTATGTATGCAGAATGTCAAGCAGTCGTGATCAGTGTGGCCCTTCACATGCTGCAGTTGTATATGGTGATTCTGGTTTTGATTCGTCATGGTCAGCAAGTAATTTTAGCAATTTATTATGGATGCCGCATGACCAACATAAGGTCTCACGAATCCATGATGATGTAAGTTATTCCATGAATCATTTAATAAATTTTTTTTTATAAAATGATATAACTGTTTGAATTACAATATTTTTATTTTAATCAAATTGTATAACATTGACAGGATTACAGAGATGTAGGAGTGGACCCTCGAGGTATCTGGACTGGGATTGAGTACCACGATCTTTGCAAACCATTCTTGCTTAGACTCGGTTTGTATCAGGTTTCTCAAATGGGTCACATGAAAATTGACCCATCACTCCTCGCTGGTCTCGTGGAGCGATGAAGACCAGAGACTCACAGTTTTCATCTTCCCGTGGGAGAGATGATAGTTACGTTGTAGGATGTTTCTTGTCTCTGGGCGCTGCCGATCATGGGGTTACCGGTGACGGGTCCTTCAGACCGTGCTTGGTCTATCTTAGTGGATCAGCTTCTTGAAAATGGGACTGCAAGTGCGGTGCTTAAAAAAAAAGAGATCGGGGCCAAATGACGCGCAAGAGGTTCGTTCGCAATCTGGGTATGCTATAAATTTGAGAGATTTGCGTGTTCGATTTGCTGGAATGCTAAACCCGGAACCGAATGAGCCTACAGAGGAGCAGGTACGCCAGTACACAAGGGCATATGTACTCGATTTATTCGGGTCTATATTTTTCGCTGATTCGTCGGGAGATTCGGTTCCGGCAATGTATTTACAATTTCTAGGAAATCTTGATTCCCCGGAACAGTACAATTGGGGTGGGGCTGTTCTAGCTTATCTCTACAGAAGCCTTTGTGTTGCGGTTCAGCGTAAAACAAAGCTTATGTCAGGGCCAACTGTGCTTTTACAACATTGGTGTTGGTCTCGATTATCAACCGGCTGTCCTCGTCCCTTAAATGATTGGAGTCCAAATTGGGGCCATCCAAATGAACAAGGGTGACTTACACCGCGGTCACTTATGGGAAAATGTTCAGCCTGAACGCGTGGTGTTTGGTGTGATTGTGTTGAGGTATCATCCCAGACATCCCCTTCTGAATCAGCTTCATTATCCTAGTCGGCGTCATCCTCACATGAGTCGGCGTCATCCGCATATGAGTCAGCATCATCACTTTGCGGAACATCATCAAAATCAGTATTAGGATCAGCTACCTCCGGTGGATCGATCCATGGGCTACTCTGATTATTGTATTCTGTCTGAACAGACGGTGACAACTCGTTCACATTGGGATAAGGATGCAAATAAAGGTCTCGCTTCGGTGTTTGTTGTGTCGGATAGGATTCAAAGAAACTGGGACCCGCATAGTTACCACTATATTGGGTCTGTCGAGGGTCTTGCCTCGGTGTTTGTTGTGTCTGATAGGGTTCGAAGAAACTGGGACCCACATAGTTATCACTATATTGGGTCTGTCGAGGTTCTGGATTTGTTTTCGGCACCATACTATTAATGAATAACTGCGGTTGTATTTCACCGATGATTGGAACCAACTCAATGTATAAATCGAGAAAAGTATACTGGGTTTGGGCACGCATACTTTGGATATAAATACCTCTCCAACTCTGATCGCACACGATTTCAATTTTCTCATAATAACGTCGGGCTGTTGTACCAACATTAACCCGTGCATGTGCTTTTAGGTTATACTCATTCTTAGAATATCCAAGTTAGCGATAAATTTCACCTTTCACATCATACCAACCGTATTCATCAGTCACACTCAAAGAGAATCAAGGACTAATACTATACTCTACTCTTTTACGACCGTGTCGTATTTCACCACCAAAATAAATCCTCAGCATCAACATGATTAATTTTTTTTAAAGTTAACCTACACAATAATGAATAAATTACATATTATTATTATTACAATAATAAAAACTAATTTAAATTAAATTATTTTACAAAAGTTGGTACAACATAATGAATTAAATTAACCAGGTAGGTCATGGAAATCATATTCAAAGTATGAATCGTATGTTATATGTCTCTGTTGGTAGTCATTATAAAACATTTGATACTCTATATAATGCTATGAAAGTCGCAGTAACTACACAAGCCAAATACTTGTAAAAAAAAGTGCAAATATAAATTATTTCATTCCATTTGCATCTTTGTAAATAATTCATTTCAATTACTAAATAGCATAGCAGAAAAATTAATTGAAGAGTTACCTGTTTAAAATTTCACTTTGCTATCGTCTCAGTCTCAGTCTGCTATTAAGCTCTATCTCTATTTCTGCCTTTCGACTTTGCTATCGCTTCTGTCTGTTATTTAGGCCATAGTTGAATATTAATAGGTAAACTTCTTCTTTGGACGGGTTTGACGTCCCCGTCCCGACTTTTTTTTTTTTTTTTGGCGATTTTATATTTATATTTTAATTGATTAATTTTCTTCTATACTTTTTAGGCATCATGTAGGCATCCTGCTTAATATAATGATGATCTATAGTTTTGTATTTTTGTTCTATACTTTTTAGGCATCATGTAGGCATCCTGCTTAATATAATGATGATCTATAGTTTTGTATTTTTGTTCTATACTTTTTAGGCATCATGTAGGCATCCTGCTTAATATAATGATGATCTATAGTTTTGTATTTTTGTTCTATACTTTTTAGGCATCATGTAGGCATCCTGCTTAATATAATGATGATCTATAGTTTTGTATTTTTGTTCTATACTTTTTAGGCATCCTGCTCAATATAATGATGATCTATAGTTTTGTATTTATGTTCTATAGTTTTATAGTTTTGTATTTTTGTACAGGTGGTTGAATAAAATGTACCGTCATAATTTCAAAGAAGATTTCTCGGACGGGCTTGACAATCCGGTCCCGAGTTTTTTTTTCTTTTCCTTTTTTTTTTCCTTTCTTTTTTTTCTTTTTTTTTTTCTTTTTTTTTTCCTTTCTTTTTTTTTCTTTTTTTTTCCTTTCTTTTTTTTCTTTTTTTTTCCTTTCTTTTTTTTCATTTTTTTTCCTTTCTTTTTTCCGCGGCGCTCGTGAGGTGTATTGTTTCTGTCAGACGGGTTGGACTTCCCCGTCCAGTCCCTTTTTTTTTTTTTTCCGCGGCGTTTTGTCGTGTATTGCATTCTCTCGGACGGGTTGGACTTCCCCGTCCCTTTTCTTTTTTTTTTTTTCGGTTAGGTTAGTTTAAGTGGGTTGTTAAACTGTTTGTTAACCGGACGGGTTAAGTTGGTCCGTCCGCAGGGACGGGTTATATTATCCCGTTCTTCTTAGTTTTAAAAAATAAACGCAAACGGTATTGAATCTCGATATTTTAATAATTTATTTTCTATTATTAAAAAATTCGGGTGTTTTTCATGAATAAGGATGACTCAACTAACTGCACTAGATGTGTTTGTAAGAAAAATAAAGATAACTTAGTTAATTAAAAAATCTTACAACAACTAGTCTTTGATTTAACGACAAAGTCACATAATATCTATGTGAAAAGTCATGAGTTCAAAATTCAAATGGGAGAAATTTTTTGTTCTAATAACAATGATATTAAATAATTAAATAACTTGACCTTCAAGTCTTTAATTAAAAAAAATTAAAAAAGACCTACACAATAATTTATTTTAGTATCTCGTTTTCTTTTATTTATTTATTTTTTCTCTTTTGAGTAATGAGTGGCATTAGAAAAATAAATGTAGATCGAAGTGGAAATCTATAGACATATGGAATTTGAAGCAATGAAGTAAAATTTTGCATGTATAATTGTATATATAGCTCTAGCTATCATGCATTCTGCTCATCTTACAAACGGTGCCTAGTATTAATTACAATAGAGCCAGTCCTTCGGATATTATTATTTGTTACAGTATATCGTGACAATATATCATATGCATTAACCTTGTTTACAATAGTATGTTGGGTCTAATAAATTTCTTATTAATATTAATTGAATGTTTTAGAAGTTAGTATGTATTTTATAATAAAATATTCACTGTATAGAGCTCAAATAAGGTCTATAGGATTAGATCCAAAGTGGAATATATAGGTATATGTTCAAAAAATGTTCCATAAATTTATGACTTAAATATAATTCTTTTAAACATCTTAGTCGAAAGTAAGTCAATTTTAAATTACTAAATGATAAAATTAGATCTTCCCTAAGATTAAAAAAAAGATAATAAGAAATTAATATTTTACTATTCATGAACATGCAGTGCCAAATTCACGTGGGTGGATTTCTATTGTCTCTTAATCATAAAAAGTAATTTTGTATTTATCTAAAAAAATATAGTAAATAATTTTTTAAAAAAGTAAAAAATAAAAAAAATGTTTTCCAATGACATTTTAATATGAAAATCATATTAAACCGTTTGAATTGACAGTTAAACTTTATAAACAGAGATAAACATATAAAAATATGAGGCATTTGAACCCTTCGCTCTATTTTTCTATATCTTTGATTTCATTGTATCATATAGTTATTAAGGCGCCAAGAATCTACAGCTTAAGACAAATCTATTTGTCAAATTCAACTATGAGCCAATAATATTATCTTATCTTTCAAGTTATATCTTACAAAGTATCATCTAATTGTAGGACTGAAATCTTACTGGTACTGCCTTTATTTTATATGAATTGGTATTCTATACAAGCAACGCTCTAATTAGAAACCACATCCACATGCTATTTCGGTTGAAGCAACTAGCATAATATATCCTTTGATGGTGTCTATCCAGGATATAAAGAATAAAAAAAAAAAATTCTTTTGTTTTCAAGAAATTACAGAACTACGCTGAAAATTTGAACCAGCGCATTTAGAATAGCCTTCAGAATTTATCCGAAGCCCTTTGACAGAAGTGCTCTCCAAAGCTTTTCCAGATTGCTGGATTAAATTTTATCAAGGTTTGTGTAATTAATGCTAACAGACGTTCACTTCTCCGTTAAGACAAAAAAAAGGAAACAATCCTCTCTTTTTTTCTCTCCGTTGGTCAAGCACTCAGAACGAAAACTATCTTTCTCATTATCATAATAGAATCAAATTGCTTCAAATCAAAAATATAACAATATACGCATAATATCTTCTACCACTCCTCCATCCCCTGCTTTTCCTCTGGGCTTGAGAACCTATCCGAAGCCGTGTTTTTTTTTTGTTTTTTGTTTTTTTATTTTGCTATATCAAAATTATCTTGATTGTTTATAATTGAATTTCCCTTCAAGGTGTCATTTGGTACGCCCACAGAGGAGAAGTCCAACTCTGATGGTTCGTCTGCCATCTCATGCTAACCTCACACCTATGATGGAGAATTAATATTGATTTCTTGGAATATTCTTTCGACCCATATTGACACATCTACGCATAATTTTGGATTTAGTGTATAATAAATACTATGTACATGAATTATTTTTTGCTAGTTATACTTGCTTTCTAATGTTAATTTTTTTCTCTAGCTGTTTTGGTGAATTCAACATAAGTTTCGGGCCTTATTGGTACTATATTATTATGGGGATACCAGTATTGGTTTTTTACCCTTTTAGCAATTTAAGTGTTAAACTATGAGGGCATTTGGTGTTTCTGAATAAAGGCATCATGGTATAATGATAAAAGAGAAAAAACATATTCTATATTAAAACCTTTTGCTATTGCATTTAACAATTACAGATGCTCATGGAAGCGATTATGGCATCTTTGTATGTTAAAGTTGAAAGCACACAAGAAAGAGAACAAGTAACTTTGTAGATTCCTCAAATGCTTCGGCTCCTATAAAACTAATTAGTCTAGTGGACCTCTTCAAGCAGTACAGATATACGAGTAGTGATACAAAGGCCATATGATAACATACGAAAATTATACTGGTACTGAAATCAATAACCTATGTTTGTTAGAAAAGTTTGTTTGTTGGTCCATCAATAACATCTGTTTGAGCATGAGTTTGATAGTTGGTGGTTTGTCGGAGCATGAGTAGATACTTCTTCTTCTTCAGGATTAGCGTTAATAACATCCATTTGAGGTTGGGTTTTCTCTATTGAAGGAGAAGAATGAAGTGCATGGCCACACCTTGAGATGGTACACCAAATTGTGTTTCGAGATTTGAGGAAGGTCAAGTTGAAAACATGAGACTATATAAATTATGAGATGATATTTTGGCTCTTGGTGAGAACAATTGAAAAACAAAAGATAAAAGTTAGAAAAAGAAAGATGAAATTGGCATCGCAAATTAGAGAAGGGAGAAACTTCCTCCATTGTTGCTCTAGATTTGATTCCAAATCAGAATAGAGAGGGTCGTTTCCTTTTTTGCTTAACGGAGATAATGTTTTGCCTAACGGAGAAAACGCGTCTGTTAGCATTAACTATACAAATCTTGATAATATTTAATCCAGCAGTCTCCAAAGGCTTTGGAGAACAATTCTGTCAAATGGCTTCGGACAAGTTCGCAAGATGAAGAGCAATATAAAAAATTCGTACAGATTTTTTCCAGTAGATGATTCACTCTTTCAAGTAAAAAGAACGAATTAATAAAATATCTCAGACCCATTGTACAATAACAAGATGAACAGAAATATATAACCTTTGATAGTTAAGAGTTAATACATTGCATATTTGATTGCATATCCACAAAACCCATCTTCTTTGTTTCTTGTCTTGTGCGCTAGTGCACATGCTTTTTTTTTATTTTTTATCATACACTAATAAACAATTGAAATAACCATAATGCCTCTATAAATTAGAAAATTAAAACCAATACTGGTTTTTAGTCTTTCAGCCCCAAAAATGCCGGGAAGCTTGGGTACTTGGGCTCCCATCCAATTTCCTCTCTGGTTTTTGAATTATTCATCTTCTTCCCTAGAGGACCCTCGGTACCTAAGGTTTGTTCAAATGGGTATTTAAAAGTCAATAAGCAGCAATCATTGTCCAATGAAACTTTGATGTACCCTCAAATTGGGAATGTAGGTCAACATCAAATTCAAACGAACATAACTTATGTTCAAATTGAGTAACTTAAAACTGAACAGTATACACAAACCAAGCCATGACCAAACTGAATAGACATGGCAGAACTGAAGAAATGACTCGAATATTCATGGATTCTAGTTTTATCTGGTGCATATTAAGAGTGTATTATGAGTTTGTTTAAGCATAGTATGGTACTCCCAAATTTGCAATAAAGCTTAATCCAGCTGATTCACACCCTCCATTGTGCAATTCAGCATGGGTTCATCGAATAACCTATGTAGTGTGAAATCAAGACATGACTCTATTCAACTCTGCCTAAGCTAAATCCGGCTTAACTGGGTTTCCAGTTAGGAAAATATTTGTGCCTTCCTCACTTTACAGTTAAACTAAATGAGATAATAAATAAAGCCAAGAAAGGGCTGGCATAATTTTGAGTTTTGTGTTCTCTACTTCTTTTCTTCTTTGCTTTCTTTCTTCTACAATATAAGAATTACAAGGCTTCCTGCCTCAAACATCAGCATAATTAAGTCATAAATCATGGCATGCACACTCATTCCCAACATATTAGAAAGAGAAGCTCATTTGAGTCATAAAATAAGTCTTTGTTACAAAATTATGAAAGAATAATTTGCATAAATTACCTGTGAAGGCCTCAAATTTCATGCTAAATTTCCCACTACAATTCACAAGATCCATAATTTCTTGCCTAAAAACAGAAAAAGTTGATTAGTACATGTGCTCTTTCATATTTGTTGCACATGAGCTGCAAAAGAATATACATACTGCAGACACAAGGATAAGGTAAATTTAAGCCACAGAAAATACCAATATCATACCCAGCTTTACCACTCGTGCCTTTCATTTACTTTTCTTCTGGGTTTTCATGGGACTAAATCATAATTGAAATAAATCACAGCTAAAATAAGGTTATATCTAAGCTGTTAATGCATCATTACAAAATCAGGGGTAGATTTGACCTAAATTACGGTAGTTAAGCTGTTTGTTCAGGCATATGTAGCATCACTTGGCTTAATTTAACCACATACTGATAGAACTCGTAGAAACCATGTAGGTCAAGACTATGAAAGTGTGCACTGACTAGATTTTAACGCTGGCAAAAAAAATAGTACCTAGATAGGGGATGGTTATCACATCCAACAAAGATACGAGAACGAAGCTTCTTTTTCATTATTGCAATAGAAAGATCAGCAGCATCCTGTAAAGCAGTAAAAAAGTAATAGGTAATCAGTATTAATTCATCCAGGTTAATCTCAGAGGCCATGGGAAAAAGTCCATGCATCTTCTTTTTCTGAACCATGTTGTTCATTGCGGTTTAAAACAAACTGAACCGGACAAATACCCTTGCAATATCCCAAAATTATTTTCACATTAGATGGACCTTTATAAAACAGTGCAAAGTTCAAGTGGCATCTCAAGGACACTTAAATACAAATCAATTCAATGCATCAAATGACTAAGATGCCCTTGTGCATCAAAACTGATCAGAATTTGCTTTTTGTCAATTGTGTTCCATGATTTCAACAAAATTTGTGATTTCCAGCAAGTACTAAAATCTCTTCTTCTTTCACGCTATACTCTCTTATTCATATTTCTTTTGTATGGTTGTAGAGTAAAATAAGAGAAGTACCTCATAATGGATAAGATTGAGTATGTGATCAGGGCGTGCATCAACAATACCTTTCTTCAACCAATAGACATGAGCACCTCTATCTTCTTTGTAAAACCAAGCCGGTCATGGGAAGCAATTTACCACAGGAAAGTTCAATATTTTGGACAGCTAGTTTACATACCTTAAAGTTTAGTCAGAAAAGCATTTCTCAAGTGCTAAATAACTTTTCATATTTTTAATAAAGTTTAAAGTTTTAAGTAATCATGACTAATTTTGTTCTATCTCTGGGAGTTAGAAGTTAGTGGGCGTAACAGAAAAAAAAAAAAAAAAGATTATTGTATTTTCCTTTGTTAATTGCCAAAAGTTCGACTCATATGCAAACTGTTAGTAATTAAAAAAAAAAAAAAATATATATATATATATATATATATATATATATGAGATGGGCTAAAATGAGCTATTTCCATTTTGAAAATCCAAACAACTAATTTGAACCGCTCAACACAATCTCCATATTGAAATGTGCTTGGAGACCAAATTTTACATTTTTTGAAACTTTTTTACTATTTATTAAGCCACTTTGAAAATCGTTAATCCGGTGGTCCATAAATTTTTACTGTTCACAGTAAAATAGCAATTTCAAAGTGCCTTAATAAATAGTAAAAAAATATCAAAAAATGTAAAATTTAGTTTCCAAGCACATTTTAATATAGAGAACAAGTTGGAAGATTCGAATCGGTTGTTTGGATTTTCAAAATGAAAATATGGCGTGGAGTACAAATATGTTTTACTCTATGGCTCACCCAAGTCAACCTCATATATATATATATATAACATCAATGTTAGTAAGGATATATAAAGACCAGCTAGCCTCAAGACACAGCCTCCAGTATCTAAAACTTCTTTCTCAGCTTTCAGAAGCACATCAGTACGAGGGCTTCTACCAAGGGGTACTACTGGTGAGTCCTGGAAAACAAATTTTCTTATAAAAGTCACATCAGTGGCAACAATTCACCAAATAGAAACACAAGCTACTCTTAGGCAGACCTCATAGCAGCATCCATTGTCACTTATATCATAAGGGGCTGAGCTAGAAGTGAATAGGAAAGAGCCCTCACCATTCCAATTTGATGCTGAAATTCTGAGCAAAAAAAAAATGAGAAGTTATACATATATAGAAGGAACCTTATTTTGTTTACCACCTTTTTTTTCACGCCAGATTTTATTCTTTTTTTCCTGCATATATTGAACTTCCCCATATAGAAACTTTGTATTTTGTTGTCTGTCCTGTAGAGTTTCATATTTACTAGAATTTTATTTTGTCCAAACTAGATAGTAATTTTCTTTTCTTTTTGCTCCTCTCACGATTTCGCAGCTTCTGCGAAGCTTTAAAAAGAAAAGGTTTCTTTTACCTGACATCACCAGGGTAATCTTCAGTACGAGATGGGGGTGCACAAAAGATTACATAAGGTACTTTTTGAGAAAGTGGAGAACCCCTTAAATGAGGCACAATTCCTAATTCAGCTAGTTCACTGTGGTGATCACTGCTCATTGTCTGACCAAAAATTTTGCAACCTGGGTATTCCTGCAGGAAATTGGAAGATTTTTTTTTTTTAATTTTGCTTCAACAAACATATAGAAACCAATTATCTGATATTAGGGTGATGGGGCTCTATTAATGAACATCATGTATTTATTCTCGGGTTCATGTTCTTCACTCTCTTTCTTTTCAACTGACTTGTGAGGAATCTATGAATAATAACAAATGTGCTAGCATGAAAAAATGAGTTAAGATCCAATAATAATTTTTAATTTATATATTATCTCCTGAACAATAACTTTAACCCTGTTTTGGCCTCTTTATTCATTCATTTTCAAAATTTGTGCATAATTGCACAGTTGGGGGAAATTGAGCAAACATTTAAGTTACATTTAGGCATGATTACATGCATCGAGTGGTAATTAATCCTGAAATGAATAAATTGGGTTTAACTGAATGTATTTGAGAAACACTAACATGACAGCCAGGCCTAGTAACAGTATGTTACAGGAAAATTACACTCCTTTGTTAAAAAAAACACTTAAAAAGAAAATGATAGTGTTAAATAAATAATAACCTGCTGCCACATCTTAGCTATTATGCGGCCAAGCACTCCGGGCCCCACAATTAACAGATCATTCACCCCAACAACACTTGATGAAGACACATTCAGACTTGATTCTTTGGATGTTTCTACACCAAAACAATTGCAAAGATTAACTAAATAATAGCATCAAAGATAATAAATTAGTACAAAAATCATAGAAAAATTCATTTTTACATGTATGGGGAAAGATACTGGTATTTACATCGAATATCGTAGCCAATTATGAGCGAGTAACCACATAAACGGAGGCAGTATTATTTTCCTACTTTTCTCAACTTAGATTCAGGATTTCTGTGGCAATTTCCCGTGGCAATATATGAACTACAGAATTGTATACAGCAAAAATGCGAGTCTTTTCGCAATAGAATATAAGAAGAAAAAAAAAGTTTCACTCTTTTACCGATAGGGGTAGTAGGAGAGGAAGCCATGGAGAAGCGACGAGAGAAGGAGATGGAGGAAGGCGAAGAAGCTGGTTTGCAAACAGTAGCGAAGAATGAAGAACAACTGGATTTGGAATTATAATTGAGATTGGGATTAGTGAATAGGGGTTTAATGGGGACTAATGAAGTCGCTCGAATGCCAACGACGATTCCCATGGGATTAAATTAAATGGGCGTTGGGGGCTGTGATTAAGTGCTAAATCCCATTGGGGGATTAGATGGGTTGGGTATAGAGACTAGAGAGAGCGCCAAGTGGTTGACCAACAAAAATCTAGACTCAATATATTAGGATTATACTATTTCTTACATTACACCCTATTTGGATGGGGAGTAGAGGAAGGAAGGGGTAAAGAATAGAAGGGAATGGAATAGAAAGAAAGATTAACATGTTTAACTTCTTCGTGTTTTGATGATTAATGAGAGAAAATAAATTTAATTTTCATTTCCGTCTCATTTTTTGTTTGGTTGATTAAAATTTAGAAAGTTAATGATAAATTTGATGGCTGTTGTAGGTTTGTGATAAAAAAACTTGTATGAATATTATATTGGTAAGATATAAACGTGGACATTTGTATTATTATTTTTTTTAAATATTTGCAATAAAATTTATTTCCATCAATTACATCTCAAATTGGGAGAGAAGCCAATTCTATTAATTACAATAATACAAGGTTAAACCTTTCACCTCCGATATAATTTTGTCAACCAAACACAATTCGACAAAAAGTTTTCTTTTCTTTCCATTCCCTCCCTTCCTCTACTCTCCATCCAAACAAGGTGTTATTAGTGTAGTACTCACCTTCCCTTGATAATGAAAAAAATGTGATGATGCAAGACAAATCGGACCGTTCACTTCAGATTCGGCAATTCATATCAGTGTAAATCAAATGGGTATAGCACAGCCAAACAATTAATTGAGAATAATAAATGATTGGTTGAAAAAAATCCGTGACAATTTAGTCGTTGTTAACGACTAGTTGACCGATTAATCAAACAAAACGGCTATTTTCTACCACAGAGAATTAGAACCGATGCTACGCTAATAGTCACAAGATTCGCGAATTAGACCTAAATAATTCGTTTTTTGGGTGATGCTGATTTAAACGCCAAATTATTCGGTTGACCAAATTTTGACCGAATTAAACCCGAATAATTCATGAATTTTTCTTGAATTTTTCCCATAACATTTTTTTTGCTCTCTTGTAGAACTGAGATTTCTGATCCGGATAATTCCGAATCATTCGCAAATTATACCTGAATTTATTTCCAAATCACAAATTTTTAACCTCGCCGAACCGAACCCGAATAATTCATTTGTCACTATGGCTATGTTTTTTCGATCGATCCAATTCTTACTCTATATGGTATAAAATAGCCCCAAAATATAATTCATGCATTAAAACATAAATTCGAACATTAGTAGTGAATCAAATAATAAATTAAACATAAGGTGAGAAAACAAGATAAAATCTAAGTCAAAATCTTACATAATTTTGTTATAAAAATGGCTTGATCACGCCTCCCAATTTAAACTATTACTTGTCCTTAAGCAACATTGATGCGGGAGCTCTTATTTATGCTGGTAAGATATCAGATTTTATAAGAGCGTACGATCTGAAATGAACAGTTCCGATATACTTGGGACTATGGAGTATGGACCATCTGACGAGGAGCTGAACCTGATGGATGGATGGAAGTGCTGATAGCATGATACATTACCCGTTCAGATAATGCCGAATTTTTTATTAATAGAAAAAAAATAAAATAAATATTTAAAAAGAACATTACTGTTGAATATTTTCCAAAACTAAGTAGAACGGGTTGTGATAACCCGTCCCACCGGACGGGTCTATTTACCCCGTCCCGGATTATTGTGGATTAACGCTTCCGCTTCTCTAATCTCTATCTCGGAAACAAAAAAAAAAAAAAAAAAAAAGGAAAAACCCGGACGGGTCTACACAACCCGTCCCGGGTCTTGGAAAAAAAAAAAAAAGGAAAAACCCGGACGGTTCTACACAACCCGTCCCGGGTCCCCGGAAAAAAAATAAAAAAAAATGCTGGACGGTTCTACAGAACCCGTCCCGGGTTCGGAAAAAAAAATCTGGACGGTTTTCTTAAACCCGTCCGGACACGCCAATATAATCCGCCCCTGAGAGAGAGACATTCACCGATTTCCCTGAGACATTCACCGATTTCCCTGAGAGAGAGACATTCACCGATTTGAGAGAGAAACATTTGGCGAATTGAAAAAAAAACATTCAAACCAATTGAAGACAACGGATAGAAACAGAAGCTCATTTGAAGGCTTAGATAGAGGCAGAGGTTGTTGTCAGCAAAATTGAATTTTAAACA
Organism: Carex pumila; assembly: GCA_033356055.1. NCBI lineage: Eukaryota > Viridiplantae > Streptophyta > Magnoliopsida > Poales > Cyperaceae > Carex > Carex pumila. Next base: position 236,055 of record JARJHM010000391.1, on the reverse strand, counting down.
AGTAATTTCTTAATTATATTTTTTTGCTTTGTTATTTAGTAAATACTGTAGAATAATTTAATTAACTTCAACTGTATTTTTTAGTTACAAATATATTTCAATAGGTTAAAAATGTTGTATATGACTAAAATGTTCTCCAATTTAATTTGTTTTTATGTAGTTATTGAAATTTATATTTATTCAATTAAATGATTTTGTTATTTTCTACTGTGTTATTTAGTAACTATTGTAGAATAATTTAATTAATATCAACCGTATTTTTTAGTTACAAATATATTTCAATAGGTAAATTTTGTAAGGTATCACTAAAATGTTATCAAATTTAATTTGTTTTTACGTAATTATTGAACTTTATATTTGTTCAATTAAATGATTTTGTTATTTTTTGCTATGTCATTTAGTAACTCTTGTAGAATAATTTAATTAATATTAGTTTTTATTATTATAATAATAATAATATGTGATTTATTCATTATTGTGCAGGTTAATTTATAAAAATAATTAATCATGTTGATGCTGAGGATTTATTTTGGTGGTGAAATACGACAGGGTCGTAAAGGAGTAGAGTATAGTATTAGTCCTCAATTCTCATTGAGTGTGACTGATGAACACGGTTGGTATGATGTGAAAGGTGAAATTTATCGCCAACTTGGATATTCCGAGAATGAGTATAACCTAAAAGCACATGCACGGGTTAATGTTGGTACAACAACCCGACGTTATTATGAGAAAATTGAAATCGTGTGCGATCAGAGTTGGAGAGGTATTTATATCCAAAGTATGCGTGCCCAAACCCAGTATACTTTTCTCGATTTATACATTGAGTTGGTTCCAATCATCGGTGAAATACAACCGCAGTTATTCGTTAATAGTATGGTACCAGAACCAAATCCAGAACCTCGACGGACCCAATATAGTCATAACTATGCGGGTCCCAGTTTCTTCGAACCCTATCAGACACAACAAACACCGAGGCAAGACCCTCAACAGCCCCAATATAGTGGTAATTATGGGGATCCCAGTTTCTTTGAACCCTATCCGACACAACAAACACCGAGGCGAGACCTTTATCTACATCCTTATCCCAATCTGAACGAGTCGTCACCGTCTGTTCAGACAGAATACAATAATCAGAATAGCCCATGGATCGATCCACCGGAGGCAGCTGATCCTAATACTGATTTTGATGATGTGCCTCAAAGTGATGATGAAGAGGACGCTGACTCATGTGAGGATGACGCCGACTGGGATAATGAAGCTGATTCAGAAGGGGATGTCCGGGATGATATCTCGACACAATCACACCAAAGACCACGCGTTCAGGCTGAACATTTTTCCATAAGTGACCGTGGTGTAAGTCACCCTGTGGCAAGCTTCAATGACACCTCAGCATTTCAACCCGCAGATGTCAACTTCTTCAGTAGGCCGAAACATGTTCATGATACACTCGCTGTAGGTAATGAATTATCTTCAAAAGAGGCTCTGCAATTGAAAATAAATAGTTATCACATCAAAAAGAATATTGAAGTAAAAATTACGGGGAGCAATAGAACTAGCATGGTAGTCAACTGCAAGGACACCAGGTGTGCGTGGCGTTTGTATGCTAAGTCTGGATTATTTTCATCTAAGTGGGAAATTAGAACAATTTCAGGACCGCATACATGCCATGCCGATGCTTCTCGTACCGATCATGCACAATTAACTGCAAAAATTATCGCCGATGTTATACGAGAAGATATTAGGGAGAATGTTGCCTTAACCATTAAAAGCGTTAAAGGGCTAGTCCGTAATTTACCATGCGTTGTAGGGCTCCCAATTTACCATGTAATCTTCGAGCTTCTGCAGTTCGTTGCGGAAGTAACTAACTCCACTCCGATTGTGACCTTGGCGATAATCATGGAGACAACACCACTTATCTCCGAATGCTGGACACTCTTGCTCATTTGGTTTGGCCCAATTTGGACTCCAATCATTTAAGGGACGAGGACGGCCGGTCGGTAAACGAGACCAACACCAATGTTGTAGAAGCACATTTGGCCCGAACATAAGCTTTGTTTTACGCTGAACCGCAACACAAAGGCTTCTGTAGAGATAAGCCAGAACAGCCCCACCCCAGTTGTACTATTCCCGGGAATCAAGATCTTGTAGAAATTGCAAATACATTGCCGGAACCGAATCTCCCGACGAATCAGCAAAAAGCATAGACCCGAACAAATCGAGTACATACGCCCTTGTGTACTGGCGTATCTACTCCTCTGTTGGTATTGCAGCAAATCGAATACACAACTCCTTCAAACTTATAGCATACCCAGAAGTCATTCGAACCTCTTGCGTGTCGATTGGCCCCGATCTCTTTTTCTTTTTAAGCACCGCACTTGCGGTCCCATTTCCAAGAAGTTGATCCACTAAGATAAACTAAGTACGGTCTGAAGCACCTGTCACCGGCAACCCTGTGATCGATAGCGCCCAGAGACAAGAAACATCCTGCAGCGTAATTGTCATCTCTCCCACGGGAAGATGAAAACTGTGAGTCTCTGGTCTCCATCGCTCCATGAGACCAGCGAGGAGTGTTGGATCAATTTTTATGTGAGCCATTTGAGAAACCTGATACAAACCGAGTCTGAGTAAGAATGGTTTGCAAAGGTCGTTGTACTTAATCCCAGTCCAGATACCTCGAGGGTCCACTCCTACATCTCTGTAATCCTGTCAATGATATACAATTTAATTAAAGTAAAATATTGTAATTCAAATAGTTATATCATTCTATAAAAAAAAAAATTATATGATTCATGGAGTAACTTACATTATCATGGATTCGTGAGACCTTATGTTGGTCATGCGGCATCCATAATAATTTGCTAAAATTATTTGCTGACCATGCTGATTCAAAACCAAAATCATCATGTGCAGCTGCAGCATGTGAAGGGCCACCCGGATCACGACTACTTGACATTCTGCATGCATGATATTTAAAAAATAATAATAACAATCTAAATTTACTAACCACTAATATTATTAAATAAATTACTAAATTAAGAATAGAACCGAACCAAACCAAACCAAACCAAACTTGGCAAACCACTAATAAAAATTAAGAATATTATTAAATAAATTACTAAAATTACTAACCACTAATAAAAATTAATGACATTCTGCATGCATGATATTCGTGAAATCGAACCGAACTTGGCAAACCAAAGTTATCATTCAGTTTTAAATATATAATCGAACCAACCCGAATTAGCATTGCAACCGAACCGAACCAAAGTTTTATTTCGGTTTCCTCGGTTTGTTCGGTTCAAACCGAAATATATTAATTTTTTAATTAAAACAATTGATTATAAACCAGACTAATAAGAAATAAACTAAGTTATTTAGAAATAAACCAGTTATTTCGGTTTCAAAATTTTTTTCAAACCGAACCAAACCGAAGTTATAATTTGATTTTGAAAAACCAACCGAATTGATCTAATAAACCAAAATAACTAAACTAATTCGGTTCAATCAAAAACTGAAATAACCGAACTAATTCGGTTTAATCCAAAACCGAAATAACCAAACTAATTCGGTTCGATTCAAAACCGAAATAACCGAACTAATTCGGTTCGATCCAAAACCAAACCGTTCGAACACTCCTAATGAATTCTTTTAAAATACAATTAACAAATTAATTAAGTTTACTATAATCAATAGTTTGATAACAAATCAAATTAGAAATTAACACACTTATATACTAATTTAATTTAATTCTATTTCAAACAAACCTGAAATAATTGATGACAGACACAGAGATGACAGAGGCGGTGCAGATTTTTACAAAATTTCCGGCCGGGTTGCGTTAGTCCGTCCCATGCGCTGCCTCCTCTCCCCTTCTGTGGAGCCGTTCTCTGCTGGGAAAGAAAAGACCGAAGAAAGAAGACTGAAGGAAAGAAAAAGAAACTGGGGACGGGTTAAGAGGACCCGTCCAGGCCTTATTTTTTTTATTTTTTTATTTTTGGCTGTGGGACGGGTTAAGAGGAACCAGCCAGAATTTTTTTTTTTTTTTTTTTAGGGAACGGGATGGGTTAACAGAACCCGGCCAGGGTTTTTGTTTTTGTTTTTTTTTTCCGTCATGGTGATTAACGAATAACGATAATTAATCGGGACGGGTCGATTGGACCCGTCCGGTGGGACGGGTTTAGACAACCCGATTTACCTAGTTTTGACAAATAACCAAAAGTAGTGTTGATTTTAAATATTTTATTTATTTTATTTCTATTAATAAAAAAACCGGTCAGATAATGTTGCTCTTCACTTGATAGTTGATACTGATTCTGTTTAGAAAATTTCATGTAATTGGAAAAAATTTTAAACTTAGTAGATTAGTATGCCTCTTTCAGGTCTCATGTTATTCTTATTTTTTTTATTTTAATTCAAAAATGTGAAACTTGGTAGATTATAGATTACGTATATTATTTAGTAGAATTAGGGTTCTTAAGTTCACCGAACTGCTTTGTGAATTCAATTTTAAACCCTATCAACATTGATTTCAAATGACGGACTGAAACTGTTAAAATTCATCTACTTCACGAGTGATGTGTCTATACACAATAAAATTGAACTTTCTAATTAATTTAGTATAAAAAAATTAGAAAGTTTATAAATTAATTTACATGCATTTATTTTTGGAACTTTTTTTTTTACTAACTTGACTCTATACAAAATTAGTTTAAACTTTTTTAATTTACATATATAGTTGCATCAATCATAATGCAAATGAATTTCAACAATTTTAATTCGTTGTTTGAAGTCAATATAATATATTTTAAAAATTGAGTTCACAAAGAGGCTTTGTGAACTTAAGAACACCCTAGTTTTACTCCTCTTATTTGTAATTATTAGTTGTTCAAAATAATATGGAATATTATTTGTTATTGTTAGTAGTTCGAAACAAAAATAAAAATAAAATATCAAGTAATGTGCTGAATTAATAAAGTATTATGAAATAACATCACCCATCAAAACAGAAAAAGAAAGAAAAATAAATTATTATTTATCTTTTTAGATTGCATATTAATTTGTTGACGATAATTTATTTTGATAAAAATTCAGGTAAAAAATATCAACAAAAAAATGAATATGACATTTCAAACTTTGTAGTGACGTAATTATCAACTCCGATTTTAAATTACAACTACAAACTGAAAAGTGATCTACAAAAATTACATGGTGTGACCGTGTGACCTAGAAAGCCCCGTTCTCATAGCCGAAAAAGATCGTATTGTAGCCTCAAAAATTAAGCTGAAGATTTCGATCCTGGGCATTTTGCTTTCAAAAATATTACATGTCATTTTAAAATGACTAACAATGACAAATATTGGTACGAACTTTTTATAATTATAACGACAAATAATATGTAAATTTTTGAATTAAAATAAATAAAACATATCACAGTGATCCGCAGACTTTGTTTGCTATTATGTGAACTTGTGAAGTGTTCCGAAATTTCTCCAGCTTACCGCTACTTTTTAAATTTTATTATTTTAAAACTATGAAGTATTGAACCATTACGATAATTTAGTTCAACTGTGATACGTACTAATACTGGCATAGTTTAGCCAGTACCTAAAAATCAATACCAGCGTACATAACCAGAGTTGCAAAACCAGAGTTGCATGGGAGATGGAGGGAAGGGAAAGGGAGAGAAGAGGAGCCGTCGCCAGACCGCACCTGACCAGGTTCCTTCACCTGTTCCAGAAGTGAAGAATCGGAGAGGGGGTGGAGGGGAGAAGATACTGTGTGGTGGGGAGGGGAGGGGAGGGGAGGGGAGGCTCGTGTTGAATTTTGGCGAAACCATTCACCCCCAAATCGAGATGTAGGAATTATTGTGGAGAGGGAAGCCTTGTCCTCGTCTCCTTCCTTCCCTTCCCGTTCCATTCCTCTACGCAGCCGCTTCTGGAGCACAGCCTAAAGGTCCACTATATTTTAATTATACCTCCACTTGTGAGAATATTAAAGGCCCATCCTCCCCATCAAGTACTATCTAACACCAACCAGTAAACAACATCAAAAGATAAATAAAAATAAGCCCCTCTAAACTACACCATTAGTACCAACCTCACATAGGTGGCTGTGGCATATTGGGCCCGCCGGGAGGATATGGGTAAACAGGCATGAAAAATGGTCGGTTAGCAGACTGTTGCATGCCCTGCTGTGCCTTGCGCTGCTCACGGTACATTTCCAGAGAATCCTTAATCCAATCCAACAGCTCTTTTCCTTCCTGCTCCATGAAGAGCTCTCTATTCAACTCGTCACGCACAACAACTGACATATCTATGAAATCTGACCGGCTTAACTTGAACTGTGATCGAACCTTCACCAACTTTTTTGCTACTAACTTGAAGTTGTTGTTTGCCTCCTTGTAAATGCTTGGGGTCACATCTGCTAAATCTTCAAGCCGCTTGTTCGGATGCTCAATTTGTTTTGGAGTTCCTTTCGTCCAATCTGTATTTCTCTCTCTGACACGTGGAAGGCGCCCTGACTCTGTACCAGCAGATAGAGGTATGCCACCAGCTGAATTATTTGATTGCTCGGTGTATGCTTCAGGACTGTTTAAAGGAAGCAGTTGAGGATTGGCGGTTTCTTTTACAGTCCGAGTCGGGTGCCAACTCAGTTTGTGATGTTCAGTTTCTGGATTCTTGTTGCATAGCTTTGCTATTTGTTCATACCACCAAAATGGTTTACCTCGGCATCTCTCGACCTTCTTGTTGGTCTGTATGAGCAAAGAAACACATGTTTACATATGAGAATAAAATTTGAACTAATTAGCAGAAATCAGAACTCTTACTGCATCTCAATATTATTTAGCCCTTAATATACCAGAACATACTAGCATACCTGTTAAATATGTGTTGATTTCAAATTGATTTGTTTCATTAGCTGTTCCTATTTTTGCCTTTTGCTTTTAAATCATCTACTTGCTTACTTCAGAACCCTTGTGAGCATGGTAAAACAACTTCAAAATGTACCGAAATGGACATTTTAACATAACGGAAGCAGTACCCAAAAGAATAACAAAGAAAAAAAGCTATGATACATATACACTGAACCTTAGTTATCTCATCCCAGCATGATTCATTGGGGGCAACAGGGAGGCCTTTTTCATTGTCCCAATACCACCCCCACATCTCCACGCAAAATCTATAGTCACTGAAATCAGCTTTCAAAGTCTTGAGCCTCATCCTAAGCTCCCTGACACTGCGATGCGGCTGGGTTTTCTCATTTAAATCATTGCAAAGCTCCTTCCAGCAGTCTTCGGTATATTCAGTTATTCCCAACTCGTGTTTTTCTAGCAGCAAGTCAAGCAACACACTTGTCTGCTGATCTGTCCAGTTTGCATTTCGCACCCGTTTTTTCGTTTGCGTGATCCCGACTTCAGGCAACTCTTCTTCTGCATCTGTACCTAATTTGATTTTGCAATCAACATTGGAGAAAGTTTCATAAAAAAAAAATGTTTGATGAAGTAAAAATATAGCGTGAATGACAATCTAAGTACCAGAACATACCAAATACCACTATAGCTTGAAGGTGATATCTCGAAAGAAGCAAAAAAATTGAACTAAAATAAATAAATCCCCAATATAACTACAAATTGTTCTGGAATATGAACATAAAAAAACATAGTTAACCGGATACAGATCAGGACACCGTCAGACTGAAACATCTTTTTTTTTTTAGGAAACCTGAAACATCTAAACAAAACCCAAATGGAGACACCCAGAGAAAGGTTAACAAAATATAGGGTACGATAATGGAAGCTAGAAATAGTGGGTCCAACTGTGCAAGTGGCCATAACCCAGACTCAAATAGCAAAGGGAGGTATAGAGCAGAGGCGGAGCTAATATTTGGGAATGGGGGTCAATTGACCCCTAGTTTTTCAAATTTTTTGTAATTATACTCAATGTTCTATATAGTTTAGAGCAAATGCTACAAGTACCGTAAAATTGACCCCCATTTACTACATGAAATTTTATATGATTGACTCTCATTCAGTTTGACTCCCATAGTTAGAAAGTTTGGCTCCACCCAAGGTATAGAGAGCACAAATTTCTACTAAATAATCAAAAATTTATAATATAACCCCCTATTATCATTATCTCAAGAAAGATGTACAGAAGAGAAAGAAGATACTGTTGTTTTGAAGTTCCTCTTCTAATACCACAGGTACTAATTTATCTCTTGTTCTCTTCCCTGAGGAGGACGACACATCATCTGCTGAGTTTGCCCCAGCAGATTGCTCGGTTCCTGTTCCAGGTAGCAACATGTTATCTTCTTCCATGCCATCATTCGTGGACCCACTTGGCTCATTTTCTCCCGCAGGTACCTCTGCCCCGCTTAACTCAGCAACTAGCTTATACCATGGAAATGCTTTTGTCCGGCACTTGCTCAACCTCTTGTTTGACTACAGAATCAGTTTTAGCCTCCATAAAATGGTTCACATTTAATATCTGATTGAATATACAATTGTGTTCACATTGCACAGATTCAGATTCATCTACAAATGGTTCTTTTGCAAACATTTTATGCATCTTGTAGATAAACAGAAACAAAACCTCATCACTTGTAATCCCATTTGTCCAAAATCATGCAGCAGAAGTACCAAAACAGTAAACATTATATTAGTAATTCAATAAGATACACCCAGCAAGGTAATCCCATTTTATGTATTTTTTTTCATTTTTTTTTTTGCATAGTGCACCCAGTACTTCACTGTATTTTTGCATATAGCACCCAAATTTTATAGTGTTTCAAAAATAGACCCGTTACTGTTGGGATACATTCAAATAACACCTAGATGTTAGAATGGTAATTAAGTTGGGATAACATTTACCTTAACAATTTTAATATTAATTTAAAGAAATAAATGTGTTATGAGCTCAAATAAAATGAGGAGCCTAAATACTAAACACAAAACAAAAAACAGTTCCTCTTACACAAAAAAAAAAAAAAAAAAATTGGATTTAATTGCAATATCTCAATAAATATAGTGCCAAATGAAAATAAGATATCTGCAAACAAACTAAACAAAAAGATGAAAATAAACATGTTGGCTAGTATTTACCTCAATTATTTCATCCCAGCATCTTTCGCTTGGGGCAATGGGAAGCTTTCTCTTACTGTCCCAGCCCCAGCCAGGCTTCTGAACAAACATTCTATAGTCATTGAACTCACCTCTTAACGTCTTAATCCTCATCTTCACCTGCTCGACTTTGCGTGATGGGCGGCTCTTTTTGTTAAGAGCCACAGTAATTTGGTGCCAGACTTCGCCATCAAAATTTTCTTCTCCCAGCTCTTGTTGCTTTCTCTTCATCAACTTAAGAAGTAGTCTTGTCTGGCTTACAGTCCAATTGGCACTTCTCAATCGGCTTTTCTTTCGTTTCTTCGTCGTTTCAGGATCCATGGCTAATTTTGGTTTCAAACTGCACACGTAGTTCATTAAATGTGAAGGATGAGAAAATAAAAAACACCACCTCAAGCTAGATGTACATCTATACCAACCACATTTCCATATAGATACAATTATGCATGCATATTTGTAGGGGTGGATTCAGGATTTTCGTCAGGAGGGAGCAAAAAAATAGCAAATCGGGTACTAGATAATTTCCAATGCTCTTACTTTTATGTTTCAATGCTCTGACTTTAATTCTATTTACCAATTAGAATTCAAGAAATTTATCCAAATTTAACCCAAATTACATATCAGAAACCAAGAAAGGGGTAAATAAAATTCCACGGAGAGGCAAAGTTGGTCCAGCCTATAAATCTCCATAAAAATTCATAATCCAAACAGGGGCAGTTGTCCCCCTGGCCCTTACTGGATCCGCCCCTACATATCTTCTATGTTGTACCTTGTGCCACTAGTGAGCCTTTCTATTGAAGGTGAGTATACAAGTTCAAGAAGAGTAGTAAAATGGGTACAAGTAGTCTCTGTATATGCCACTATTGGCTAAACTTAAAAGACACTAACTCTACCCTTAAGTTCTTATTCTTCTTGTATATTTTCCTTGGGTAAGGTAAGGATACTGTGTTTTTTACCGTACTGCCCAGTTCTAGTATCAGCATTTAGAATTGTTATGTTTAAACACCAACTGTGGTGCCAGTTAGTTACCACTGTTTCAGCCTAGCTCGACCCCCTCATCTTTTTTTTCTTTAATTTTTTTTTTGTGGTTAGGTGCATTGCCGAGGAAACATTAAGGCTATAAACCAAAATATGAGTTAAAATTGTTTATTCCAGGTCTAGGTAAGCTTGGTTGATAAAATTGGAGCTTATTCGAAGGTGTACAAATCATAAAAAATATATATATAACACCGAAGACCAACCTTGCAAAACCCCTACAAAATGAAAAAAAGAAAAAAAAAATGACAAATCATCGCAAACGCCCCTGAATTTTCATTTACCTCAAATACCGTGGATTCACCCGATTTTACAAAATCCTACTCAGTCATACTTCCCTCGATAGACCTCTAGTTCCGAATTTCTTGAAATTACCTTGATTTCCAAGAAAGAAAGGAGGCACAACAGAAAGATGTCGCCGATCGTATATCGCAAGGTCGATGAGGGCGGCGCTGGGCAGATAATCGCCGGAAACTGAGATATAAGGATAGAATAAAGAATAAACGGGGATTGAATTATTCCAGACCCCAGGCTGGAATAACTTTACTCGATTAGATGAAAGGAGTTATTTCGCTTTATGTCTAGACTATCGTTAAACTCTAGGCTCAGCCCAAAGTTAAGTCCACAGCTTAATTCGAAGACTGCGTTTAGGCAAGAAAATGACTCGTATTCTTATTCTGTGTTAACCCTACTATTGATATCTCACGTTCTCTACCTGCTAGTACTATTTCTGTTTTGTATTAAAAGGGTTGAAATGCCTTCATTTTTTATGTTTTCACTATGTCTTTAATTTTTAAAATTTTAATAACTTAAAATTTAAAACTTAAAAGTCAAAATAAAATTGTTAGATATGATCTATGTCATTTTATTTAAGCACGTGTAAAAAATTATGACATTTCAATTTTATTTTGATTGTCATCAAGAGCTTGTAAAAAATACATTAATATGGATGATTTCTATACGTTAATTTTTGAACTTCTTGATTCACATAAAAAAAATTAAAATGTGATAATTTTTTATGAGCACATAAAGAAAATAACATAAATCACATCTTTTAAATTTTGAGTTATTAAAGTTTTAAAAAATGATGGTATAGTGAAGACACAAAAAATAGAGACATTTGAACCCTCCTCTTTTTTAAATGATGAAGTTTTAACTTGTGGATTTTTTATTCTCTTGTAATATATTCTTGTATCTTGTTGCAATTCACGGAATTAGTAACTCTTTATACATATACGGTTTGAGGTATTTTTTTTTTTTTTTGTAGATATGAGTTTAACACTGGATTTGTTTTTCTCAATAGTCAATAATTAACTAGCTGTGACATCACGAGAATTTATATATTACAAAAGGCATTATTTTTTTTTATTTGACTGAACACATTTATTTTGAGATAGTCATCTATTTCTTTTACAAACTGGATTCTCGATATATAGATAATTGTGTTAAATTTAATATAAACATATATACAATTGTTTGTGTTATAATATTTGATTATATGATATAAAAAAGGAGGATTATAATATCTCATGTTTTTCATATCTCATCATATCTCATATTCTATATCTTTATATTTAAAGTTCAAATTGTCGATTCGAATCGTTCAACATGATATCCATACTAAAATATATTTAGAGATGAAATTTTATAATTTTTGAAAAAAATAATATATTTTAAGATGAATATAAAATTGTTGTTTTTGGACCATTAAAAAACATTGATTTTCTACTCATTTTAAAAAATAGTAAAAAAAGTTTCAAAAATTATAAAATCCCGTCCTCAAGCATATTTTATATATGAATATCATTTTGAGTAGTTTGAATTTTAAAAACGAAGATATAAAATATAAGATATGATTAGAATAAGATATTGGAACCCTCATATATAAAAATATATAATTGATGTTTTTTTGAAAAATAGTGGTATTTATCATCGATTTCATTTGAAATAAAAAAAACTATTGCATATCTGATACAGTACCTAAAATTGGTATCAAATCAAATACAGCAAGTCTGTACAGTTGTTCAAAAACAAAAGCAGAAACAAATGAAAGAAAGACCAAAAAAAAAAAAAATAACATGCCCGTAACTAAGACAACATCATAAGAAAACACAAAAACAATATAACAGGTATAAAACTAAGTGTTACAGATCTAATAAGTTTTTATCCTCCTTGTCGTCAGACATTGGAGATGGGGGATTGTCATCCCTAAAACTCTGCACTAGAAGATCCAAAGCTTGAGTCGGTACTAGATTTCTTTCCTCTTCCAATAGAAGGAGATTTGGAAGATCCTTAACATTAAAATGCATTATAAGATTTAATTTAAAGAAAGAATCATCACCTCTAGATTGACACTAAACTTGAGTTAAAGAAATAATCTTAGTACCTAGAACTCTAATAGAATAAGGGGTACTATCATTAAAACATAATCTATTTCGTTCTAATAACATTTTTTTTTTATTCTTTTGAATGAGGATTAACTTTTTGGTGTGATTTAACATCAATTATATATAATATATATAATTGATGTTAAATCACACCAAAAAGTTAATTGTAATTCAAAAGAATAAAAAAAATAGACTTCATAGAAATTCTTTGATATCACCCTTGTGAAGGATTAAAAAATTTCGTTTTCTTGTCAATACATTGTTTTACCTACAAAATTAATATCGAGACACACTTCTTTACATTTATTATATTAGATAGTAACAAAATTTATCTACACAGCTTGTTTGCATTAATCGAACAATCGAACAAGTAGAGATTATTACAGAGCTTTCATTTATTTTAATAATTGATCTTCAATTCAAAATAATTTAATTTATCAAACATTCGATATAAAGCACGCAAATATAGAGAAAAACGCATTCTGTACATTAATTTCTAATATACATGAATATACATTTTAGCTAATTAGTATTAACTAATTGATTTAGGGGATTTTTTTTTTGCTTTTTACCAAACATATTGGGTAATATATATAGGAGGGATCCATTTACATCATATTTTAGTGACACCGGATTACACTCTACATTTTTAAAGTCTAAACAGTTAATTCAAATTATTCAACATAATTAATATATTAAAATGCGTTTGCATATCAAATTTTATATATTTTTTTTAATTTCTTTTACTATTTGTTAAAATGGATGCAAAAATTCAATAATCTGAAAACAATGATTTTGTAAAATACTTAATAAATAGTAAAAAAATTCAAACACTGTAAAATTTGATCTGCAATACATTTTAATATATTCATCATGTTGAATTGGATCGATTGTTTGGATTTTAAAAACCTTGAAAATGTAGTGTAATTCGATGTCACCAAAAAAAGGTGTAAGTGGATCCCTCCTCATATCAACTTGAACAGTTCAGATCAATGTTATATATATATATAAAGAGAGAGAGAGATAGAGATGATCTACGATGAGCCATGGAGTAAAACGCGTTTGTATTCCACGCCATATTTCAATTTTGAAAATCCAAATTGTTAGATGTGATATCTATATTAAAATGTGCTTGGAGAGTAAATTTTACATTTTTTGGAATTTTTTTACTATTTATTAAGCAATTTTGAAAATTGTTGTTTTGCTATAAATAGTAAAAAATAGTAAAAGTTTATGAACCATCGAATCAGCGATTTTCAAAATTGCTTAATAGATAGTAAAAAAATTACAAAAAATATAAAATTTGGTCTCCAAGCACATTTCAATATGGAGATCATGTTGAGCAGTTCGGATCAATCGTTTGGATTTTCAAAATAAAAATATAGTGCCATGGAGCACCAACTCATTTTACTCCATGGCTCACCATAGCTTATCTCATATATGAGGAGGGTTCAAATGCACCCAAATGCATCCTATCTTTCAAATCATTTTTCTTCATTTTTAAAGTCCAAATAGTCAATTCTAACCATTAGATGCAATCTATATATTAAGATGTACTTGGAGACCAAATTTTACATTTTTTGAAATTTTTTTACTATTTATTAAGCCACTTTGAAAATAGCTGATTTTATATTTTCTGAACCATTGGATCAGTCATTTTTCAAAGTGGCTTAATAAATAGTAAAAAAATTCCAAAAAATGTAAAATTTGGTCTCCAAGCACATCTTAATATATATATCACATTTAACGATTCGGATTGACTATTCAGACTTTGAAAATGGAGAAAAAGAATAGGGTATATTTGGATGCACAAAAATTTAGGTGCATTTGAACCCTCTTCCTCATATATATATAGAAGGGATCAAATTACAACAATTTTTGAGTTACAACAAGTTACCACAACTATTTTCTACATTTTCAAAATCCAAATCATCGATCCAAATTGTTAGATGTGATCACTACAATAAAATGTGCTTGGAGACCAAATTTTATATTTTTAGGATTTTTTTTACTATTTGTTAAGATGGGTACAAAGTTCAATGGTCTGAATTTGACTACTTTTTGTACCCATCTTAATAAATAGCAAAAAAATTGTAAAAAATGTAAAATTTGATCTCCAAGCACATTTTATTGTAGGGATCACTTCTAACGATTTAGATCGACAATTTGGATTTTGAAAATGTAAAAAATAGTTGTGATAACTTAATGTAACTTGATCCCTCCTCACATCTATATATATATATATATATATATGAGCTACGCTACTCCATGGAGTAAAACGCGTTGGTGCTCCATGGCATATATTTTTATTTTAAAAATCTAAACGATTAATTCGAACCGCTCAACATAATCTCCATATTGAAAATGTGCTTGGAGACCAAATTTTACATTATTTGGAATTTTTTTACTATTTATTAAGCAATTTTGAAAATCACTGATTTGATGGTCATAAACTTTTACTTTTTTTACTGTTCACAGCAAAACAATAATTTTCAAAATTGCTTAATAAATAGTAAAAAAATGTAAAATTTGGTCAACAAGCACATTTTAATATGGAGATCATATCTAACAGTTTGGATCGGTCGTTTGAACTTTCAAAATGAAAATACGGCATGGAGGACAAACGCGTTTTACACTATGGAGTAGCGTAGCACATATATAGAGTAAGACTTGGGTGCTATAGATAGCATAGAGGTCTCTATGCTACGGCTCAATATTTGAGTTTTCAAAATCCAAACGGTTGATCCGAACCGTTCATCTTATTTTCCATATTAATATCTGCTTGAAGACCAAATTTTACATTTTTCTGAATTTTTTTACTATTTATTAAGTATTTTACAAAATTATTGATTCAACGGTGGCTGCACAAAACAGTAAAATCGTTGGATTAGCGATTTTCAAAGTAGCTTAATAAATAGTAAAATAATTCAGAAAATTATAAAATTTGGTCTCCAAGCAGATATTAATATGGAGAATAAGATGAATGGTTCGGATCGACCGTTTGAATTTTGAAAACTTGAATATTGAGCTATAGCATAGAGGCCTCTATACTATCCATAGCACCCAAGCCTTACTCCTCATATATATATATATATATATATATATATAGAGAGAGAGAGAGAGAGAGTAAATCTACCATACATTGCAATGCATAAGCATTTTTGTGCATTGGACTATAAATTACCGGATTCAAAGTTCAAATGACAGATCCAAACCGTCCATCTTGTTCTCCATATTAATATATGCTTGGAGATCAAATTTTACATTTTGTGAAAAAATTTTACTATTTATTAATATATAGCATTATTGAATTGATCGCTACTCTTTCTGCTGTACATTGAAGTAAACCCATATAAACAGAACTTCAGAAAAGCCACAAATAACCAAATATGAAAACATCAGGCAAGGAATAATCAGAACATGCTCAGAGACTAACAAAGCAGGTAATGAAATTAGATTCCATCAGGGGTGAAAAAAAGAGAGTATCCCCTAAATTTTCTTCAGTAGTTCCCAAGGTATCTGTGTATTAACATTTTGGCAATCAGAAAAAGAAAAATTGTCATCCACTGAAGAAACTAAAGAGATATCTGTGTAACTAACATCTTCGCTATCACAGAGAAGCATAAAGAAGCTACGAGAGGAGGAGGCGGAGGAAGGAGAAGAAGCTGGTTTGCGAATAGTAGCGAAGAAAGAAGAAGAACTGGAATTGGAATTGGGATTAGTGAAAAGGGGTTTGATGGGGACTGATGAAACCGCTCGAATGCCATTAAATGCGAAGTGGTTGACCAATATAAATTTTTTTAAAGGATATTATTTCTTACATTTTTTAACCTTCCCATATAAAATCAGATTAGGCAGTTCGTATTTGATGTGACGGAATTGATGCGGAGCTCTTGATTATGCGGGTAAGAGATCAATACGATCTGAAATGAATAGTTCATGAGATTGGACCATCCGACGAGGAGCTGAACCTGATGGAAGTGCTGATAGACTGATACATTATCCGTTCAGATAATGTTGCCTCTCAGTATGTCCTGAATTTTGTTTAGAAAGTATCATGCAATTTGGAACTTAGAAGACATAGTATGCCTCTCTCAGGTCTCGCGTTATTTGGAATTTTTTCAATTTAAAAATTTAACTGCTGCTATTATGTTGTTATAATTGAAAAATGAGGACGGTTCAAATGCCTTCATTTTTTGTGTCTTCATCATACCTTTATTTTTAAAAACTTTAATAACTCAAAATTTAAATTTTAAAATTAAAAATAAAACCGTTGGATATGAACTATATTATTTTATCTATGCATATGTAAAAAATTATGATATTTCAACTTTGTTTTAATTGTCATCTTGAGCTTATAAAAATTTATACTAATGGGCATAATTTCTAGATATTGATTTTTGAATTTATTGATTCATATAAAAATAAAATCAAAATGTGATAACTTTTTATGAACAGATAGAAAAAATAACATAGATCACATTTAACGGTTTTATTTTTAATTTTAAGATTTAAATTTTAAATTATTAAAGTTTTTAAAAATAAAGGCACGATGAAGACACAAAAAATAGAGGCATTTGAACCCTCCTCTTGAAGAATTACATACTAATATTTGTCATTGTTATCATTATCAGTTGCAAAACCAGCAGCATTTACACAGCTCAAATTATTACCTCAAAGGTCCACTATATTCTAATCATATCTCCACAATATACTGATCCTCCCCATGAAGTACTATCTAAGACTCGCAAAAAAAAAAAAGTACTATCTAAGACCAACCAGTAACACAACATCAAAAGATAAAACAAAACATATAAGCCCCTCTAAACTACACCATTAGTACCAACCTCACATAGGTGGCTGTGGTGTACCACCAGGGGGATATGGGTAAAAAGGCATGTAAAATGGTTGGTTAGCCGGCTGTTGCATGCCCTGGGGTGCCTTGCGCTGCTTACGGTACATACGCAGAGAATCCTTTATCCAATCCAACAGCTCTTTTCCTTCCTGCTCCATGAAGAGCTCTCTATTCAAGTCATCACGCACAACAACCGACATATCTATGAACTCTAACCGGCTTAACTTGAACTGTGATCGAACCTTCACCAACTTTTTTGCTACTAAATTTAATTTTTTGGTAGCCTCCTTGTAAATGCTTGGGGCTGCATCTACTAAATCTTCAAGCTGCTTGTTTGAATGCTCAGTTTCTGCCCATTTTGCATTTTGCACACAGTTTTGTGTCTGCGTGATTCTGACCTCAGGCAACTCTTCTTTTGCATCTGTACCGAATTTGATTTTGCAATCAACATTGGAGAAAGTTTCATAAAAAAAAATGTTTGATGAAGAAAAAAAAGGCATGAATGACAATCTAAGTACCAGAACATACCAAATACCAATATACCTTGAAGGTGATATCTCGAAAGAAGCAAAAAATTGAACTAAAATAAGCAAATCCCCAATATAACTACAATTTGGTGTAGAATATGAACATAAAAAACATAGTTAACCGAATACCGATCAGGACACCGTCAGACAGAAACATCTAAACAAAACCCAAATGGAGGTACCTACAGAAAGGTTAACAAAAATATAGAGTACGATAATGGAAGCTAGAAATAGTGGGTGCGACTGTGCAAAAAATCAGGACATAATAACCTGATACATTATAATATAACCCACTATTATCATTATCTCAAGAAAGATGCACAAAAGAGAAAGGAGATACTGTTGATTTGAAGTTCCTCTTCTAATACGACAAGTGCTAATTCATCTCTTGTTCTCTTCCCTGAGGAGGACAACACATCATCTTCTGGGTTTGCCCCAGCAGATTGCTCGGTTCCTGCTCCAGGTTGGTTCTCTTCTTCCATGCCGTCATCTGTGGACCCACTTGGCTCATTTTCTCCCGAAGGGATCTCTGCCCTGCTTACCTCAGCAACTAACTTATACCATGGAAATGCTTTTGTCTGGCACTTGCTCAGCCTCTTGTTTGACTACAGAAGCAGTTTTATACACAAAATGGTTCACATTTAATATCTGATTGAATATAAAATTGTGTTCACATTGCACTGATTCAGATTCATCTACAAATGCTTCTTTTTCAAACTATTTATGGATCTAGTAGATGGACAGAAACAAATCCTCATCACATGTTATCCCATTTGTCCAAAATCATGCAGCAGAAGCACCATAACAGTAAACATTATATTAATAATTCAATAAGATACACCCAGCACAGTAATCCCATTATATGTATTTTTTTCATTCATTTTTTTTGGCATAGTGCACCCAGTACTTCACTGTATTTGCATATAACAGCCAAATTTTATTGTGTTTCAAAAATAGGCCCCGTTAATGTTGGGTTACATTCAAATAACACCTAAAATTTCAAAATTGAAAATTAAGTTGGGATAAAATTACCTTAACAGTTCTAATATTAATTTAAAGACATAAACGTGTTATGAGTTCAAATAAAATGACGAGCCTAAATAGTAAACACAAATAAAAAATACTGTTCCTCTTACACAAAACAACCAATATGGATTTACTTTGCAATATCTCCATAAATATAATGCCAAATGAAAATAAGATATATGCACACAAACCAGACAAAAAAATGAAAATAAACATTTGACTAGTATTTACCTCAATTATTTCATCCCAGCATCTTTCACTTGGGGCTGTGGGAAGCTTTCTCTCACTGTCCCATCCCCAGCCAGGCGTCTGAACAAGCATGCTATAGTCATTGAACTCACCTTTTAACGTCTTAATCCTCATCTTCACCTGCTCGACATCGAGTGATCGGCGGCTCTTTTTGTTAAGAGCCACAGTAATTTCGTGCCAGACTTTGCTGTCAAAATTTTCTTCTCCCAGCTCTTTTTGCTTTTTCTTCATCAACTTAAGGAGGAGTCTTGTCTGGCTTTTGGTCCAATTTGCACTTCTCAAACGCCTTTTCTTTTGTTTCTTCTTTTCAGGATCCATGGCTAATTTGGGTCTCAAACTGCACCCATAGCTCATTAAACATGGAAGATGACAAAATAAAAAATTGCACACCTCAAGAAACATAAATACCACCTCCACAATATTTAGATATAATAAAAAGATATACATCTATACCAACCACATTTCCATATAGATACAATTATGCATGCATATCTGTCAATTAGTATGTTGTACCTTGTGTCGCCAGTGAGCTTTTCTATTGAAGATGAATACAAGTTCAAGAAGAGTAGTAAAAGGGGTACATTTTTGCATGCACATCTGTCAATTAGTATGTTGTACCTTGTGCCAAGAAGAGTAGTAAAAGGGGTACAATTATGCATGTATATCTGGCAATTAGTATGTTTTACCTTGTGCCACCAGTTAGCCTTTCTATTGAAGGTGAGTATACAAATTCAAGAAGAGTAGTGAAAGGGGGTACAAGTACTCTTTGTATATGTCACTATTGGCTAAACTTAGATTAGACAGTAATTCTACCCTTAAGTTCTTGTTCTTGTATATTTTCCTTAGGTCAGGGAAGGATACTGTGTCTTTTTACCGTACTGCCCAGTTCTCGTATCAGAATTTAGAATTGTTGTGTTTAAACACCAACTGTGGTACCGGTTTCCACTGTTTCAGCCTAGCTTGACTACTCAAATTCTTTTTCTTTAATTTTCTTTGTTTGTGGTTAGCTGCATTGCCGAGGATACATTAAAGCTACATTTGCTAAAAAAAACAAAATATGAGTTAAAATTGGTTTAATCCAGGTCTGACTTAGCGTGCATGGTTGATAAAATTGAAGCTTATTCGAAGGTGTGGAAATCATAAGAAAAATATTTAAAACCGTAGACCAACCTTACAAACAAAACGCAAAAAGAAAAATAGAAAAAAAAAGGACAAATCATCGCAAAGAATCTTCATTTAACTCAAGTACCGTGTATTCACCCGATTTCACAAAATCTTGCTCAGTCAATTTTCCCTCGACAGACTTCTAGTTCCGAATTTCTTAAAAAAATTACCTCGATTTCCAAGAAAGAAAGGAGGCACAACAGAAAGATGTCGCCGATCGTATATCGCTAGGTAGATAATCGCCTGAAACCGAGATATTAAGGATAGAATAAAAGAATAAACGGAGATTGATTGAATTAAACCAGGCTACAGGCTGAAATAACTTTACTGGATTAAATGGAATGAGTTATCCCTATTAGACAGAGCAATTGTAATTAGTGAAATAGAAAAGTTAGTTAGAATACGGTTACTCTGTTATTTCTCTTACAGCTTGTATTATAAGCATTGTATCACACTGCTTATAACTACCAGGTCATTGTATCAAACTCTGATTAATTAATGAAATACAAATAATTAATTCAAGACAATTTCTTCTCTATCTCTTTAATCCTATTAATTCTGCTTTATCACTCTAGTCTATCGTTAAACTCTAGGTTCAGCCCAAAGCCAAGTCCACAGCTTAATTCCAAGACCGCGTTCAGGTATGAAAATAACTTGTTCTTCTTAATCTAATCTATGTTAATCCTACTATTGATATTCATGTTCACCAGCTGCTAATGTTTTTTCTGTTTTGTATCTTTGGAAAATAATGAAGTGTAAGTTTTAGATTTTTATTCTCTTATAATATATCGTCGTTGCAATGTACGAACATGATACTAGTAACTCTTTATACATGTATTTGTTTGATGTAATTTTTTTAGATGTGAGTCTAACACTGGATATTTTTTTTATTAGTCAATAATTAAGATAGTCATCTATTTCTTTTACGAACTGAGCTTCTCGATATATAAATAATTGTGTGGAATTTAATATAAACATAATATACGTTGTTTGTGTTCTAATATTTGATTATATGATATAAAAAAAAAACATATAATTGATGTTAAATCACACCAAAAGATTGATTGTCATTCAAAAGGAAAAAAAAATAGACTTCATAGAAAAAATTTTGATATCACACTTATGGCGTAAAAAAGATCGTTTTCTTGTTAGTAACACATTGTTTTACCTCCATAATTATTATCGAGAATTCGAGATGTACCTCTTTACATTTATTAGATAATAACAAAATTTATCTATACATAGCTTGTTTCCATTAATCGAACAGTCATACAACAAAAGACTATTACAGAGCTTTCATTTATTACATTAATTGATCTTCAGTTCAAAATAATTTAATCTATCAAATGTTCAGTATAAAACACAATATAGAAAGAAAAACGCATTCTGCACATTAATTTCCAATATACATAAATGTACATTTTAGCTAATTAGTACTAACTAATTGATTTAGACAAAAAAAAAACATATGTAAATTATTTTTTTTACCATATATATTTAAAACAAATTTTAGATTTCTTTTTTTTTTAGTCAACAAATTAATAAAATATAGCATTGTAAACTTATCTCTACTCTTTCAAGCACAATTGTAAAATATTTTAATATTGTATTCGTCTTATAGAATATAGAGAGAGAGGAAGAGATTGGCTAATATCAAAACATTTGTATTCTCCTTGGCTAAATAAATGATTCCTAGCTTTATTTAAACAATTGTGCAACTAGTCAGCGATAAAACAATACAACAAACAGATAAACAACGGCAAGTATATCAACCAGCAGCACATTTCGAAAGTATTCAACTATTGCTCCATGATAAATGTTAACAAGTTCCAGTCTAGGTGTTCTCATATATATATCCTAAATTATAAAGAGAATTAGTTTCTACAACCGCAATGACAAATACCCACCACAGACTTTAAATAGTACAAAATGTTTGGTAAATACCAGAAATAGGTGTCCATTGATCCCATTCACCTTCTTCGTCTTCCCTGAAATAACAAAGCATAAGCTGGTAATTAGTATTTGTTAACTTACAAAGTGGGACATGACGACTGATTGTAGTATGTAAATAGTAAATACAGATACAGTGTTTCAAAAGTTTCGGGTCTGAATTTGCTGCCGTTTATTGTGGCAGCCACCACTGTTCCATTATACAATTCAATCCAAATTAATAAAATTGTGCCATTGTTCCAGTTAGGCAACATGTACTTTGACATACTATTTCAAAGTGGGTGAATAAAACAAAACAAAATTTGTTATGCATTTAGAGATAAGGGAGATACTTAAAACGTTTGTAGGGTATTATGAAATATTTCCTACTTTACCACAGCTTGTGAAACTAAGAAAAAACAACACGGAAATTTCAAAGTTGTCAGCTGCACCATATAAACAGAACTTCAGAAAAGACAAATAACCAAATATGAAAACATCAGGCAAGGGATGATCAGAACATGCTCAAAGGCCAACAAAACAGGTAATAAATTTAGTTTCCCAAGATACCCTAACCATTTCTCCAAGAAAATCAGAAATAGAAAAATTGCCATCCCATGAAGAAACTAAAGAAAGAGATCTGTGTAGCTAACATTTTGGCTATCACAGAGACGCATACAAGACAATTCAAAATTGCCGTGTTAAAAAGTTTTATTGAGAATTTTAAGAAGGTAAATCTGTCGAAAGACAATTTGTAATCTATTGAATACGAAATGCTATTGTGTCTTTCTAGGGGTATTTTGTCATCCCATCCTAAGAAAAACAAGTAGATTATGAGAACTTACTGAAGAGCTGACATAATCATCCATTGAGGATTGTTTGCGCCTCTTTGTGCTTGGCGTGTCAACAACTGGTGACCTTGTCCCTCTCTTTGATGGAGTCATATTCTAAAATATTGAAGAAAAACAAGGATATAAATAAAGTTGTTCAGAAAGTTTAAGAGTTCATGACAGACTTAACACATAAATATGACCATACAAAACAATCAAATCAAAAGCCCATTTTATTACATAGTTCTAACTCATCAGCACTATTTGAATCCAATAATTGAGCTATTAAATATACAACACCCATTTAAGTTCCTAAAATCAGAACTCCATAGAGAGCTAAAAGGGAAGAAAAACAAGAGATTGACTTAAATCACTAGATCACAGTGCGGCTTAATAACTAAAATAAAACCTTTACTTTTTGTATGCAACTTCCAACCTTCACAATGCAATTTACTAGACTGTCACATAGCTTACATCAATACTCAAAAAATAGTTCTCAAAAGAATCAACAGGAGCTTGGAACCATCAATTAAAACAGTCAAGCAGATCATTTTAGCAAAGGAGAATTACAACAGTAACTTCAAAGACTTCTTAATTCAAGATCAGTGCTGGAAGGGACCAACAGCAGATGGACACAAAAAAAAAAAAGATGGAAAAGCTCCAAGGAAATGAAATTTGACAGCAAACACAATTAGGGACTTGCTAAATTTGACAAGTTGATTAAAGTTTCTCATAAAATTTTAGGCAACCAATAATCAGAACTACTGAACCCAGACCAGCAGTAGAAACATAGAGATTCAGTAACTAGCCTCAAAATATCACAATACGCCAAAAACATACTGGTCTACAGTGGGCCACAATTTTCAAGCCTAGTCTCAATATCGTAAACCAAGATTGCAATAATGGAATACTATTTTCATCCTCAACTTAGCACTTATCGTCTATGGGTTGAGTGAAAGTAGTAGCCCAGAAAATGATCATACAATTGGACTTTGACTAGGAAACTATCAGAACTTTCGTCAACAGTGGGCCAAAATATCATCACCATATGCCAATATATATTGGTCTACAGTGGGCCACAATTTTCAAGCCTAGTCAAAATAGCGTAAACCAAGATTGCGATAATGAAGCACTAATACTCGGCACTTACCATCTATGGGTTGAGTGCGAGTAGCTTGTAGCACAGAAAATGATCATACAATTGGACTTTGAATAGGAAACTATCAGAACTTTGGTGAAACGAACTCCAGTTTCTCATGGTAGTGTCTTTATGATCACCACCCTTTCAGTATTGAATACTAGGCAGAAACTATAATATCAATGCTGCATAAATTATCATCTATGGTAACTAAAGCGGGTTACAGACAAGCATGCCAGCATGAGATTTTAAAGCTGCACGTGGAACATTTACTGCATTGAGCCCTGACCCACTAACCTAGAGACCGCCTTTATGTTATAATGAAGATGGGGGCCTAAAAAGACAAAAATATAAATCTCAATATTTTGAATCAAAGATTTAGGCCCACCCCAAATAAAGGTGTCACAATGTGAACAGAGCACAAAGAAGTTAGGGCTAATTTTGGAGAGTGAATTCTAGGCAGATGACACACAGCAGATGCCAAAAGCACAGTGCAAGTAAAGGTCATCTTGCTATGAAAAAGGTGGGTTGTATTTTCATACAATCAATTATGGAGGCTAAATCAAACCGAGTCTTAAGACCTCGCTCCTTGGGGCAAGATCCTTCTCGCTTATGATGCGGTGCAGACGTTAAAATTTTGCAGTCTATATTTCCAATTGTTGCTGCTATTTATAGGCACCATGTTTAATGTGATCTAGGGGTAACCTGCCGCCATGTGAGATACTATTGTCCTCAATTTAAAGATAACTGTTACATAAACAGGTCAAATTGGATATGATATAGGGTAAATTAATGGTCATAAAAATTTAGAAAGTTTTTAAGGATTTATTTAATACTTTCTTAAAGACTCATTAATCCTTTTGGAGCTTTTTAAAAAGAATGCAATACTGCAAATTGCAACTATTATACTAATA
Source organism: Carex pumila (assembly GCA_033356055.1). Taxonomy (NCBI): domain Eukaryota; kingdom Viridiplantae; phylum Streptophyta; class Magnoliopsida; order Poales; family Cyperaceae; genus Carex; species Carex pumila. The sequence continues at coordinate 210,883 of JARJHM010000391.1, read as the reverse complement.
CTATTAAAAAACCAAAAAGCTCCCACCTCAAGGGAAAAAAAAAAAAGTACTTTAGGAAGTGGTTGAGAGGTTTTGACCAAGCCTTTTTAACAGTACATTAAAAGACTTTCTAATACATTAATTCAATTATATATAAATCTTAAATGAATAAACCGTGGCTATGTAAACCTATTCGTAAAAGATTGATACCAAAGTAACATATCCAAAAAAAGGGAAATCTGATAGAAGTTACAAATGTAATACTTTTACTATGATTATAAAAAAATTCAGATTGCAGAACAGAATTTGACACACGCTCCTTTGTAGTACAAACAAAGATGGGAAAGGGGTTATAGAAAAGAATTTAAAAAACCATCAGTTTCCATGAGAGAGAATATGATGATTTCTATTAAAGCATCATTGCATATTTAAAGGTTGCATAACAATACCAACATTACTTTTTCAAATTCCAATCACGATTCCTGGACTTATAGGTTTCAAATGTTAATAACTTCAAATTTATTATTGACTACTTATTTCTGGTGTTAGTAGGCATGTCTCATTCAAATATACTAGCTCACCCCTATGCGAAGTTGCGTATATAAGAAGAAATTCATGGGAACTCATAATATATTTCAAACTTCAAGAAGGTATGAGCAAATAAAACATAACCAAGTGTGACTATACTGCTAAAGCAGATCACACCTAGTGAGATAATGAATATCTTTAAGCTTACAGAACCTACATTCTTCAGGCAATAAAGCATCATCGATAGAATAACGATGGTATCAAATAAAGGAGTAACTCACTATATTGAGGTTGAAGATTATCCAATGAGCTCTGTGCAAGAGAGCCAGAGAGGTCACTTAACCTCTGTTCCCACAAGCAACTATCACTAACAAAGATGGTGTTTTGGAGCTTGATAGCTTCAGACCAAGTGAAGCATAACTCAGATAATATAGGAAAGAGAAAATTAATTGGCAAAATGAAAGCTCTCTGATTTTGAAGTGGATACCAGAAAACATTTAGAAAAGCAGAGACAAAAAGGTGGATACTTTCCTGCTAAAATTGATTTCAGCCCTAGAAAGAGCCAACACAATTAAAACAAGAAAATAGTTCCCAGGAAAACACAATCAACAATACTTTCCCAAATGTAGTAGAGCATGTCGACTAGATTTTACACAATTAAAATGGTGTTTCAACAAACAGACTAAAGCAGAATTCATGAAAAAAAATAACAAAAGTTAAACACCGAAACTAAACATAGTTCAGAGCAACTACAGTTGGCATTTTCATCCCACCTAATAATAGCAGATGAAGCTTAAGAGGAGCAACCAATACACCTAATCAACTGATTTTGGAACCCTACACCAATCAGATTTGGACCAACCTTAGCTTATCAATAAACTGACTTTCACTAGGTCTGAGCCCACCCATACATGGCCCCGCAACAGTCACATGACTTTAGTTTTTATTTACTTTGCAATTGTTGTATTCAATGTTCCCCTTGTTGAATGATACAACAATATATTAGGGCCTGGATTTTGATTCGGGTCAAGTTTTCCATATCAATTGACACAACATAACTATTATCACAGCTATTAGATACCTTGGCATTCTTCTTCTCTTTGCGCAACTGTCTCTCGCGCTCATCAAACTCTTGGTTCTCTTTCTCAACAAGGCGAATGAGAGTATCGCAACGTCTGGCCAGCTCCTGAACAGTGCGTGATTTCACAAACCAGTCAAACCTGAAGAGGGGCGATGTGCGGAAGGCAGCCTTCAGTTCGTCCCACGCTCCATACCCAAGCTTGTGAATCATGCACAACTGAAATGTGCAAATAGAAGTAGATATGAAATGGAGGATGATACTCACAGAATTCATATATAACCAAATCTCACATATTCACCAATTTGATATTCTTATCATCATCATCATTCTTTGTTGGAGTTTCTTCAGCTTCTTTTGTGTTTTGTGTTTGTGTTTTGTGTGACAAACGAGGATACTATAACATAGACAAATAACAGCCAAAGAAGACACCACTACAATATTGATATAGAACTGGATGTTTCACAGCTGGGCTGGCAAAGAAGGGCAATCAAACTAAATTTCAAGTTCAGAAAGCCAGAAATAAGTATAAATCCATACCATGAAACGGTCACATTCTTCATTATACAGCTTTCCCTTGTTCTGACCATACTGTATCTTCAACTCGAGCCACGGGTTCTTGTACCTTTCGAGCTTCTTCTTGAGTGCCTTATTTATCTCGTCCTTTCGAGTAATTCTCGCTTCTCCTCTTTCTATATTCTTGACTATACGGTCCCATTCTGTTTCCACAAGAAAAACAATTAAGCACAGTTTCTAGACTGTTGGCAAAATTTGATCTGATCTTATATGGTCCAACTAGTTGTAACTATGACCAAGGGAACAAATTCAGATTGCACTAGTTGCTCATACCTTTTGTTAATTATACAAGGGAAGGTGGTTCAGTTCAGATGAAGTTTCAGCTTGGGGAACACAATGAAGAAAAGTGTGTTTGTTTTTTATACCATTACCAAAGTACAAAGCATGAAGCCTGGGGTACAAATTAACAGGATATCACATTCAAGCCAAGCTTTTAGGCCAGGACATGAAGCCAGTGGAGAAAGTTGACAAAGAATAGAAAGACTTTGCAAGATACTACCATTCAATTCCTTGTATCTCTGCTTAAAAACAGCAGCATATCTCTCTACTTCCTCTTCTGTTTTACCCTCAATTTCAGTAGCTATGCTCTTGATATCATTCCGGCCATACTTCTCACAAGCCCGAATAAATGCATTGAAGTCCCTCCTTGTCCAATTAGAGAAACCCTGAAATTTTGCAAAGAAAAATAAGTAGGAACAAAAAAACTGCAAAAAGAGAAATGATAGCTTTCAAGTAGTTCACGATCTCTCTCACCTCTTCTAGCAGCTGTTCTTTTTCTTCCTGCTCCTCAGTTGTCAGTGGATCTATAATTTCTATTAAGAACAAAAAGGTAGTATAAGGTAGTTTAGCTTCAGTGAATAAAGCTTGCGCTTAGACTTGTACAACAGCATAAGTGGATCAATCACAAAAACTCATAACTGTGTTGAAATGGTTCTGATGAAGATGCCAGTTTAGAAAGTACTTAGACAGGTAATTGGAAAAATATAAAATGAAAGAGTACCATCTGAGTCGTCCGCATCTCCAATAGCATCCTTATCCTTGTCCTTGTTCTTATTATTAGTTAGCTAGTAAATTTCAAAAAGAAACGATAAGAAAGTATATGTTTAAAGAAACAAAATACATCAACAGATTAACATAAAATTTCATTCTTGATTAACATAAAATTTCATTTCTAAGAAATGATTAGCTGAAAAAGATGATAGTGAAGAATTAGACTAACCACAAGATACTTGACTTCTTTCTCATATAACTCATTAAGTCTCTGAGTGTTAAAGAACTGGAAATCGTGCCTAAAATAAAAAAAACAAAAAACATATTCAAAATATTCCCTAAGCATCAAAAAATACAAAATTAAGTCACAAAATGTGTCCTCAATTGGCCAAGCTGGTGCCAGTTTGACATAAGTGTGCAAACAAAGACACAAAGAAATCCAAGGCAAACCCCAACAACAAACCTAAACACTGGCTACAAAAGTGATGACCAATTCAGTAGTCAAATAGGAATGTATATAACCCTGTGCAAGGGCAAAAGCCTAGAACAAGAAAAGAGCCTTACAGGTGGGGCATTTTTGGTATCTTTTGCTCCCTAGGCTTAGCCGGTGCACCCTGCCGCATTGCTTGCTTGAAATAGTCAGACTCTGAGTAGCTATAACAACAAAGGAAAAAGAGAAAGGTTTAGGTAAAAATGAAATGGATATAAATTCACCAAAGCACAACTTCAAAGCAACTTGACCATAAATTAATCCGTACTTTCTCTTTCTTTCCCTCCTTGGCGGTTCTATCCAGTTGTCAGTAACAAGTTTCTTGAAGTCAACCTTGTTTTCCTCCTTCAATAAACAAAACCCAGAGTTAGCAGATACAAGGAGAAAACAACGAATTCTAATTTACAAATACACCCTAAAAGAGAAGATCTGTCTTGCCTCTTTCGAGGAAACATATCCAGACAAGATAAGTTCCCTGGTTCTCGAACATTTAGAAAACAGTTCACAATAAGTAGTAAATATCGAAAGCAAACACCATTATGGCCTCTCATGTAAAAAAGGGCACCAAAAAGATATTATGTTCCCTAAAATGGTAAAATTTTATGACAAAACAGAAGCAACAACAATATACAATGTTTTACCTTGTCATCATCAAAGTCATACAACTCGGCCGCTGCACAGAAAGAAAGAAATGTTGTAACACTTCAATAGAATCAAAATTGGAAAACAGAGTTAATTTCCTCTGTACCCTTGCAGGATCAAGAGACAACCTATCGGCTTTTGCAAATCAAACATTCCTCTATGGTCACAGAAAATCCCAGATGAACCCCTATTTCCTAAACTCTTTTATTCCACTGATGAGTGAAAACAGATTAGTAGTATGATACAGCATGCAAGGGTCAGATATATATCCAGACACTACAAGGGAAACAACCTATGGAGGAAGCATTTTCCAAAAATAAAAATAAAGGTTATATAGAACATAAAAAAAAAAAAAAATTCATACTTTCATCCATCTTAAATTTGATGGCATCTTCAGTGAACTTCTTCATCTTTGCATCTAGTTCAGCTGTAGCCTCTTCCCCCTTGGCTATGATTCTGTCAACATCCTCATCTGTGATGGTGCTATCCCCAGAACTAAACACCATCTCCGCACCAAACCTCACCATTTGCAATAACTCATCCTTGTTCACAGCTGTAAAGAAGCAGTAAACACACAAACATGAGAACAAGAAAGTCAAATAAAAGATTTTAGTGCTACATAAAAGATATAGAACTAATAAAATAATAAAAAAGAATGATAAAGAAAAATACATTTCTGTTCAGCCAGACGACCTTGCTGAATAACAAGAGCATCCAATGCAAGCTTTTTATATGCCCTCTCTATCACTTTCTCCTCAATTGTATACTGAAAGATTTTCCAGAGATATATCCAAGAAGGTCACACAAGTTGAGGACAACCAAGTAAAGAATTAATGAGAAGAACTGCAAATTAGTTCAGCTGACCTCAGTACAAAAGCGGAAAACCTGAACCTCTTTCTTTTGGCCAATTCTGTGGGCACGATCTTGTGCCTGCAGGTCGACTTGTGGATTCCTAAAATAATAATGTTCCCAAAAAAGGTGAATTGCAGACAAACAATGAGCACTATACCATTCTATCCAAAAAATGAGGTGATGGGTTCTCTAAGGTCCCTATGTGCAAACCAAAGCAGCATCTGCTTTAAAAGTTAGGAGTACATTTTAAGTTGTTAACTAAAGCAGTTAATACTAGCGCATGAACTATAGGACTATTTCATTCTTTAACAATAAATAATATTTTGGGATCATATCACCTTTTCTTTCTGTCTAATGTTTAGCCTTCAGGAGATACATCAAAGTAGTTTATGTTAAATAAGAAACAGCAGAAGAAAGGAAATACCAATCACTATCATAGAGAATGACAACATCAGCAGTGGCAAGGTTAATACCAAGGCCACCAGCCCTGGTGGAAAGCAAAAAGACAAACTTCTCACTTCCTGGTCTGTTGAAAGCCTCAATGGAGGCATCACGGTCTTCTCCACCAGTGTTACCATCAATGCGGCAATACAGGTACCCTCGGTACATCAGATAATCCTCCAGGATGTCTAATAGTCTTGTCATCTGTGGAACAACTTATGTTTTAAAAAAAAATTAAAAGAATTGCAGCACTGTTATACTTGAGGTTAATACAAACACCAGCAGTTGTTTAGCAAAGCAGTTAGCAGCATGCATGGAGTATGTGCTCTAGTTCACAAATAAAACCCCAGCAGTAATTTTTTTTTTAAAGAATAGCAGCACTCTTATACTTGAGGTTAATAAAAAAAAACAGCAGTTGTTTAGCAAAGCAGTTAGCAGCATGCACGGAGTATATGCTCTAGTTCACTAATAAAACCCCAGCAGTATTATACAATTGATGAGATCAATTGTGTCTAAGATAACATCATGTCGTAAGATCATTTATAATAGTCTGCTTGATTTCAGAGAATTTTGTGCTTATAATGTTAGAAAATATCAAAGTCGAATGGCAAAAAGTGATCATGTAATAAGGTTAATTAGAAAAACAACGGACCTGAGAGAATATCAGAACTCTCGAATCACGCTCTTTTAGCTTTGGCAGAAGTTTATCTAAAAGAGCCATTTTACCTGCAGAAAAGCACATTTAAGCATTAAAATATTTATTAAACAAGGATATAATTCATTTTTAAACAAGCTCCTGCACAAGGATTTTTCATTAATCCATTAGTATATTGCTACCAATGAAATCAAATATCATGTGAATCTGCAATTTTCAGAATGTTACAAGAAATTAATTAATAGAAGAACAAGGAGTAGCTAACTAGTTATGTCTACATCTCATGGATAAGGCCTGGACATAGAACTCCATAGATAAAAAAATATAAGCATTCTAGTAACAAACAAAGTATGCATTCAGATTAGAATACTTATGACCATATATAATTATTTTGTAGTGTAATACCTACCAAAGGGCCATGTTTCTGGTTTTGATACTAACGAAGTCAGGGGTTGTCTATAAAAATCAACTCAGCAATAGTATATAGGTGAAACTAAAACATTGGACCTTTTATTAATGATTTTCCTCCTGGGAGGGTAATAACTGTGATATCAGTATCAAGCATGTCACCAAACTTCAAGCAATAGGAAAAAGGAAAGAGTGATCATGGACAGACCTGCATTGGTGATGAGATGGTCACCAGTAGTGTAAGGTGGGCCAGGCTCAGCCCCTTGGAAGAGATAAGGGTGATTACAGCACTTCCTCAATTGCATTGCAATGTTTAAGAGGCGCTTGCGCTCCCCACCTGCATTCACGACTTCCAAATCCTTCTGTAGGAGGGCACGGTAGTACTGCTTCTGCATCTGAGACATTCCCACTTTGAGAATAGTCTCCTTTTTTGGAGGAAGCCCTTTCTCCACATCGGACTTCAGTCTCCTGAGCAGAAACGGGCGTAAAACCTTCACAAAAACATATGTAAAGAGGTTCTGTTAGAATGGCGTAGGAGGCATTTTTTCTTTCCCTTTTTCCAGTTTCTTTTGTCTTTCTTTTCACGTGTGTTTTGTGTGTTGGTGTGCACACATCAATTATGCTATTATTCTGATGTGCTCGTACATCAAAAGAAATAAAAAAAAAAAAACAACAATATCTAAATTAATGTCAACTAAAAGTTTTCTACGAGTCTAGATCAAAATGCATAAGATCATTATATCATCACAAAATGCTTTCAGCATGTAATTCACCAAAATTCCAAAATGATCTATTATTTTTCATGCTAAATGCTTTCAGCATGTAATTCACCAAAATTCCAAAATGATCTATTATTTTTCATGCTAAATGCTTTCAGCATGTAATAAACAATCTCAGCGCTAATGAAAGAGTAGTACCATTGACATAATAATAAAGAATCTAAGATTTCAGTACAGAATCTTCTATGTGAAAACAAGCTCATATACTATTGTACCTTGTGAAGCTGCTGGACAACTTCTTGTTGATCATTTTCACCAGAAATTTGGAACCACTCATCAAAAGTTTCAGCAGAGCTGAAAATCTCAGGTAGCAAAAAGTTAAGAAGCGACCATAGCTCATGCAGATTGTTCTGTATCAGAAAAAAAAACAAGATGTCAAGAAAATAGGATAAGACAATGCATTACTCAAACATAAACTGTTGTACAATGGTCCAAGGATGACAATATCAAATTTCTGAATCACACCAGTTGGGACCATTGACAACTATGGTGTTCACAATGAAAATTATCATCAATTGTACTGGCTAACATAGTACAAAATACATGAATTAGAAATGACAGACCTGCAGAGGGGTGCCGGTAATTAGCATACGGTAGTTGGTATTGTACAGTCGCATGGTTTTGGAGAGAAGAGAGTTCTCATTTTTTATGCGATGTGCCTCGTCTATTATGATGTATCGCCAGCTGAAGCGTCTCAATGCTGTTTTTTCCTTGATTGCCATCTCAAAACTAGTCACACACACATCAAACTTCCCAGGAACCAGCAAATTGTCTCTTATATGTGCCTGCGGAGTACCCAAAAAAGATCAAAATGATATAGCATATAGGACTTATTCACAAACGCATATCATAAAAATGCATTAGTCTACCCTCAAAAGGTGAAAAGATAATATGATAAACAAGAAACACAGCATGTACTCTGCACGACATAAAATATCAAGACCAACCTTGCAAAACCGGAACATAATATCTACAGCACTTACAAAACATCACGTGTAACTATGAAAACATTACATCATATCCTCTTACACCCCCCACCCCCGCTCCCCTTCCATAATTCTCTACTTGCACACACAATATCCTCTTTGCCTATTCTTTCTTTAGGTAATAAAGGGGTAATTTGTCATTACGTTAGGACAAATGATAGTAAATCCTTTCAAATCACATTTTGGCATAAATGAATGCTTAGATCCCTTTAATTAGGGCCTAAATAACAGCTAAAACCTGCAATTAGAGAGATGGACCATATTGACTTTACCCTTTCTTCAATATTTCCTAGGAACTTGATGGCACGCAAAACTGGACAGAAGCGCTTGATCTCATTCATCCAATTACCAAGTGTGGATTTTGGGGCCACCACCATATGGGGTCCAGTGATCCCTCTGAACTCATGCAGATAACCCAGCAAGGAAATGGTTTGTAGAGTTTTTCCAAGACCCTGTAAAATAATTGTGTGTGAGCTTAATAAACAGCTTGTTGGGATATCAGGGATATCAAACTGCTTTAAAGAAACTAAGAGAAAAGTTACCATCTCATCAGCCAATATTCCATTAATGCCATTCTCATACAGACGGATAAGCCAGTTAAGTCCAGCTAGTTGGTAATCCCTCATTTTCCCTTTTATACCTGCATAATAATAGGATATATTTAACCCATTTATAGTATAAAATAGCATAAGCATGGAAAGGTATTTTCCTCGTAAACGAGTCAAACTACTGTGAACTTCTAACAGATATATAATTAATGTGGTTATCCAGCTGTTCTTACCAGCTTTTGCTGGAATACTCTGTTTGATAAGCAATCACTGTACCGTTAACGACCTTCAGTTTTTTCATAGAACTTTACTAATAAAGTTCACTTGAAGTTATTACGGTACTTAGCGTATCATAAAGTTCATTACTTTGTTCACTGAGTTTAAAAATTAAAAATTTATAAACTGAAATAAGTCTTGAAGGTACTATAGGCACCAGAACAGGTAATATTTATAGCAGTAAAATAATATAAGACTTAAGGTAGTAGCTCACAAGATGGTTGCAACAACAATCTGGTCCCACCAGTACCAGCAAGAGCATCCTCTTCCTCCTTAAGGTACACCTCGTCTTCTTCTTCCTCTGTTACTTTTGATGAATGGCGACCCCTGAAAATTTAGCCAATACAAAATTGGGTTTCATTGAAAAAAATAAAAAGATAAAGCCACCCTCCTATAAAAGATTAAAAAAACACCATTATAGATAATCAAAAGCCGGTTTTACTACAGCTATCCTTGCCCCTGTCTACCTCGAGCAAACTTAAAATCAAAAAATATAAGTAAATCTTTAGAGATTTTGCTGGTATCCACTAGCATTTGTATTGCCCCTGACTAGTTTCGTCTTCAGGAAACAAAACTAATGAACTAGCATCCCAACATTTGACACTTGCACACATTACAGAAGCCAACAATCAAATGAATTACCTTCCACGAGGCTTTTTCTCTGAAGCTGATTGGCTACCTTTTGCAAAATGAGCAAATATTTCAGTCTGCTGAAGAAGATACTTCAACTTACCCTTTCCTCTGTTGTTCTGTCAAATAATAACCAGCATATTATTAATAAAACAATACTGTAGCAATAACTTTCCCAATATCCCCTGTGTTACCATGAAGAAAATATTAAGAAATGGTAAAAGTATTATTTAATCAGAACAGCAATGTAAAACACACTGCTAACATCACACCAGACAACTAGATGACCAAAATCCAGTAACAAATAAAACACATGTCACCTATCTAACAAAAACAGCATGCACAAACTAACCATATCAGCATCTATTGAAGCGTTTTGAGCATCCAAAATTTCTTGAATCTTTTGTTTCTTCATTTTCTGAAGTTGTTTAAGTCTAGCTTTCTCATGCCTTCCTATATCTGTGCTTGCTTCTACACCGGCTCCCTGAGATAAAAAATAATACCACCAATTAATCGAACACCATTTAATAATAATAGAACACCGAACAAATGAAACGGGGTCTGATGCCCGGTATGGACTGTTAGATCAGTGTCCAGATTTGTGCACCCAGTTTAGCAGTTCATAATTTTAATTGTATGCACAACTTGTGGCGTGGATCAAACGGCCTAGACTGGGCATCAGCGGTGCCCATCGGAAACACCCCGATCCTTCTTACAAATGTGGGATGTTAAACTATCTCCCATGGTTAAATATCGCCTGGTTAAATATTCCTCCATGCAAATTCATCACTTTGACTGCTAAAACCTCCCATAAAAACCACAAATTTCCTCCAAGATACAACCCGATAGAGGTGAGACATCTCATTTACAACCTCTGTCTAAAAGCAATAAATCCTCACCTCTTCATCTCCAGCGTCGTCGTCCTCCGTAGACTGTGTTGCTTCGTCTTCCTCTCCAGCCTCATCTGCGAGGTCGGCTGGCCTGGCGACAGCCTCGATTTCTTCTTCATCGACCTCCTCGAGCGCTGCCTCCGGTGCGTCCTCGCTGTTGTCCTGCGTTTCCGAGGACCCGCCGCCGCTGGCGCTGCCTCCATCAACCCCGTTTAAGGGCTCGTCTTCTTCCTCCGACGCGGAGGAGAACTCCTCGTACTTCGATCCTCTTGCCATCAAAGTGGGTCAAGACGCTGGTTGGGGAATAGAGCAAATTGGGAGAGGTTTGAGAGACTCGGAAGGGGGAATTGAGTCTATTAACAATTAAGAGGGATGTGAAGTAAATAAATCGTGAATTAAGACTAGGTTTTTCTGTGTCTCGTTCGGTCATATCTACAGGTGTGAACACAATTTACGTAAATAGAAAGAAATAATAGTGTCAGCTGTGGGGATTCGCTGTCAGCTTTATGCGATACGCTTGGCCGTTCTGCATGTAAAGCAGCGGACTTGGAGTAGCGCAAAGGGGATTCTTTTTTTTTTCTTTTTTTTTTTTTGTAAGTTGTAACGGAAGTTAAATCTCCTCTCTTTTTTTGACAAAAAGCAGAGAAATAATTTACGAGCCTGGTGTACGGTCGGTTCACGGGGCGGGACCAAGAGTTGTTAATGGAGCGGATTTTGAAACCAAATTATGATTCGTCATCTTCTTCTAATTTACATTTGGATGTAGATTTACGTTTTATAAACTCTGTAAATGGCTTCGCAATGTTAGCTCTTTGTCCTTGTCGACCCTTCGATATTTTGCTATATATAATTGATGGAATTTAATAAAATTCATTGTTGTTTTTATCGATGATAATCATGAAAATTTTACAGCAATAAATGAGTACATTTTATCAGAGCAAATTTGTTATTCTCAACGAACGTAATAAGGAAGTAATTAAATTCTAATTATTAGCGGCGTGTTATCAATTGTATACAAATAATGCACCGGGCTCAGGTAATGAAACAGAATTAATGGGCACTTTTTAACGCCCGTGACAAAATCTAAGAAAAATCAACAACATTGTTGTTACCTTCTAAACACAATACAAGACAGTAGATTACACGCTACCTAAATATTATAAATTTTATGTCATATTTATTCTAAAGAACTATTCAAAAAATTTATAATATTTTGTGTGCAAATTTTTTTTTAGAACGCCCTTTTCTTACTTCTACAATATTTCTACATTTTTTATATTTCTGTGAATTTTTCTTCCTTAAATAAAGTTAAAGTTTGAAAAAAAAAAATAGTTTATTGTGATCAAATATGACTAGTTGTATCATGTTTGATCGAGGCATGACTAATATGCAGTGAGCATTATTTGCAATTTTGATCATGACATGTGAAAAATTGACTCAGGCATGGCATGGCACGTGGTCCAAATCACGGCGTGTCTAGTAATAGCACCCCACAACGCGAATTTACATTCCGAATATAACCCTTCTACATATAAAACAAAATAAAAAAAACTCTATTTTTTTCCTTAGACCTCAAATATTTTACAAATATAGATGCTTTTTGGTTACCTAATTTAATTAAAATTAATCAATCGATGCAAGTACTGTACAACCTAACTTGCTCGAATATAATTGCACAAGTGTTACAAGCAAAAAAAAAAAAAATGAGCCAAGTAGGAAACTAGAAATAAAATGCAAAGAATTTGTTTGAGGGTGCCATTGACACGTATATAGCCGAGTATATGAAATACAACAAGAGCCACAAAAAAACTAATCAATTGGAGGTTTTTCTGGGACGAGGTTTTTGGGTACGAATAGCATCGCCACAGAAATAATGAAATGGCACAAGCACAATGCAGTCTTGGCGCCACAACCATTTTCTATTCCCGCCAAGCAACTTCTCCCGCCGCTGTACGCATGCGGCATTCCATGCCTTTCCAATTTCACACTCGGATTATGGGTCGGTGTTTCACACGTATTCCTTGCCATTCATCCAACGCACTTTACCATATATGGGCCTGATTGCACTGTGGCCCAGTAATGAATTGTGCTGACGGGCCCCTTGTACTCTTCGAACTTTACTAGATCAAGCTTGATTCTTATTAATTAGATTCATCCGAGTGCAACAATAAAAACGAGCATCAGGGGATCAAGGCAGCAGAGACCCTTTCATCTTCATCAGTATAATTTGCAGATTCACCATGGTCCTGTACTCCTGTTTGATTTTGGAGTAAAGTTAATAAAAATTAAATTGCTTGCTCTATTTTATTTTTCATATTTTAGCGGAACTCAATTTTGATTATAGAAAAGGCTAATCAGCTAAATATCACATTTTTTTTTGGTAAAAACAATAAAAACCAAAATCTATCTATATATCACAAGACAATATAATTTCATATTTAATTTCTTAATAAATACAATAAATAACTAACACCAAAAAAATGCCATATTTTTACTTTGAAATAAGAGTCTAAAGTTTTTATATTAAACAAAATTTTTAACCATGTACTAATTATACATGAAATATTAAATAATCTCTCCTATAATTCCATACACAAATCATATTAGACATAATTTAATTTCTTATGTAAAAAAATAAAATCTAAAAGACACCACAAATAGAGGAATATCATACTAACAACATCATATGAAAGTAAAATACTAAAATCAGCCTTCATCTAAAAATTACAATGATAACAATTTAACAATTTGTAAATAGGAAATTAATAAAAAAAAACTAATTTTAGAAAATAAAATGTATGTCCCGTCCTTCACACCGATTTAAACTTTAGTTTTATTATTTTGATTTTTTTATCTAAATTTTTTCTGTTTTCCAATTAATTTCTTTGTGTTCTATTCAATAACCTTCTTTTTAGATAATCGCGCCTTCTAATTTTTTTCCCAATAACTTTATTTTTCTTTCTGCCGTAAGTAGGACTGCAAACGAATTGAACCGAATCAAACTTACTCCAATTTGAATTTGGTTTGAATTAATTTTGAACTAAACTGAATCAAATTTACCCTAATTTGAGTTTGATTTGAATTAATTTTGAATCGAATTTTTTACGAACTTTTTTACAATAAGAAAGAGTGATCGTAGTTGTCGAAAGTGAGAAATCAACGGTTCACGTTATTTTGAGATTCAAACTAGAACAGTTTGCGAACCTATTTTGAACGAACCAGGTCCATTTTGAATTTAGTTTGAATTAATTTCGAACTATTTTGAATAAAATTTTTTACGAAGTTTTTCAAATCAAACTCGAATTGAATCACAAACTATGAATTTTTTGTGTAGCCCTAGCCATAACCACACATTCTAAAATACTTAAAATGATCTGCTATTTCTTTCCCATTTTGCTGTTCACGATTTCACTCTTTCATATTTCAACAGTTTTCCAAACTTCAGTGATTGTTTTAAATTTTTTATTTGTTTTTTTTTTTTGAAAATAAGATAGGGGTCAAGCCCCTAATCTTATATTTTATTGATAAATTAAATATAAGATACAATCAAAAGAGTCAAAAAGCAAGAAATTGCTCAATGAGTATTGAGCAAAGATAAAATAAAAATTACATTTCTTGTACCACTTGACCAACCAACTGAAAAATAGGGCAAAATTTGTCTCTAAATATTCGATTGCATCGCTCTCTCCATAAATATAAAGATGGCAATCATGAAGACTCTTCTCAACTGCATAGGGTACTTATTTTGAAAAATAGCACTCAATGGTGTTGCATTTATCATTTCACCATATCTGTGTGAGAGCAATGGTAAAATCACGGTTTGTAAGGATTGGTAGAGAGATAAGGAGAAGGGGCATTCATTAAATAAGTGTGACACCGTCTTCACACTTTGTTTGCAGAGGTAGCAAAAGCTTGGAAGGGACCACCCTCGTTTCATCAAGTTGTCGGTTGTTAGAATTTTATTTTGAATTGCCAGCCAAGCAAAGATTTGCATCCTAGGTGGTATTCTCACCTTCCAAATATTTTTTATCTCTGTGCATGGGCAAACTCTTTCCTGAATGAAATTGTAAAGAGAATTAGAAGTAAATAATTCGTTGGAATTGAGGTTCCAAGTGATCATGTCAGTTAATGAGTTAAGAACAAAGGCCCCATGAGAAAAAAGATGTAACAAAGAATTTTGCTCTTGCTCGGCTTCAAGGGACAGATTCGACCTTATATTAAGATACCAATTATCTTGAGAGAGAGCTTGCTGTAGGGTCGCATCTTGGCAGAGTGAGAAAGAGTAGAGATTAGGATATGAGTGTTTCAAAATACCATGTCCCCAATTGTGATGCCAGAACAAAATTACATGGCCATTTCCAGGATGAAATGTAACATTTGAAAGGAATACTGTTAGAATGCGCCTCAATCCTCGCATGAATGGTGTTGTTTGCAAAAGATTGCCATCAGTGAGGGAAGTACCAGTAGACAAAAATGCTTGCTTCCATAGGTAGATGGTTGGTTGGAACCATTGCCACAACCACTTAGCTTGCAACGAAAGATTTACGGTCTTTAAATCTCTAATGCCCAATCCTCCAACTTTCTTTGGTCTACATATGAGCTCCCAATTAGCTAGATTAAATTTCCCGATTCTTTGAGCTGAGCTGTGCCAAAAGAAAGTTCTGCGTATTTTGTCCATCTCAGCAATTACCCATGAAGGTAGCATGAATGCCGACATGAAGAAAATCGGAATTGCAGACAAAGTAGAGTTCAATAAGACCAAGCGACTTGCCAGTGATAATAAATTTGCTTGCCAACCGGATAATTTTTTTGCCATATTCTGAATAAGTGGGAGATAATGTGTTTTAGAAAGGTTCTTATCAGACAAAGGCAATCCCAAATAAGTCAGGAGAAATGTACCGGCTTTGCACTGCATAAAATCAGCCCAAGACTGAGTTTGATTGGTTGTCGTAGATGTTATAAGAAGTTCAGATTTTGCCTCATTGAGTTTGAGTCCTGAGATGTTATGAAAAACCATGAATGCAATCTTTAATATTTGAAATTGCTATTGTGTAGGTTGCAAGAAGAAAAGAGCATCGTCAGCGTAGAGCAAGCATGGCTTCATCCCAGGAAATGGAAGCCTTAAAGCTTGAATGGCAGTAAGTCGGCTGAACCAAGCGGCAAGGAAATCCATAGCTAAGATAAATAAGTACGGAGATAATGGGTCTCCTTGTCTAACACCCCTCCTTAAAACAATCTTTTTACCCGCTAATCCATTGACAATGACTCGAGAGCATCCTTGTAACACTCCATGGTGAATGCAATTTAACCAAGTTTCAGGGAAGCCTTTAGCTGTCATGAGTTGGAGAAGGAATGGCCAACTTATCGTGTCAAATGCCTTGTGCAAATCGGCCTTGAAAAGAGCAACTTGAATGTTTGATGTAGTGGCATGTTGAATTATGTGTTGGGCATAAAGGAAGCCGTGGGTAATTTGTCTGTGCTTCATGAATCTTGTTTGTGTCTCATCTATCAACTGGTTTATCACCACTTGTATCCGATTTGCAAGAATTTTAGAGAAAATTCTTTGAATTCCATTTATTAGACTTATCGGTCTATAGTGATCTGGTTTGCTTGCATCTTCTTTTTTTGGAACCAACACAATGAATGAATCATTCAAAGGGTGCAAAGAAATACCATCCAGTAGTACCTTATTGAAGAGATGGAGAAAACAAGGTAAGAAAAGATCCTTGAACTTCTTGTAAAATTCACCAGTGAAGCCGTCTGGTCCCGGTGCTTTATTTCTAGGCCAAGACGAGATAGCTTGTAGAATTTCTTCTTGTGAGATATGTGTAGAAAGAGTTGGAAATGATTGTGGATTGGGATAGATTGTAGACCAATCTATTTCAGGTGGTGAGTTTGAAGACTTGCCCATCAGTTCACAAAAGAAATCGAAGAAAGCCCTTCCTTTAGCACGTTGATCAGTAACTTGCTCACCATCAACTTCTATTGAGTGAATCCAATTTGTACGCTTCTGATGTGTTGCAAATGCATGGAAGTAACGTGTATTCTTGTCACCTTCTAAATTCCATCTTATTTTTGATCTTTGCCTCCACTTATCTTCCTCAAGAACCGATAACTCAGTGTATCGATTTTTAATAAGTGCTAGCACGAGTTTCTCAAGGGCTGTTACAGTTCTAATCTCCATTTGTTTGTCAATCCAACCAATATAAGTTCTGCAAGTCTCCAGTTGCGCTTTAAGGTTCACCTTGTATTGATTATCCCAAATTTTAATGGCCTTAGCAAGGTTTGAGAGAGCCATAGCAAGGCCCGAAAAATCAGATGGGCGTGGGTGTTGATTCCAATTGCTCCTGACAAACTCTTGAAAATCAGGCAGTTTTAGAAGGTAATTCTCGAATCTGTATATGTTTGAAGAATGAAAATATTTGACACATGAGCAAAGCACTGGACAATGGTCAGAAGATGTGTTGGGCAATGCTTGTTGAGAGATATTAGGGAAGATGTTGTTCCAGTGAGCTGAAGTAAGAAACCTGTCAAGCCTCGCCATTGAAGGTCGGTCACGGGAGTTGGAGTGAGTGAATCTTCTTCCAGCAAGTGAAAGATTTACAAGACCAAGGTCTTGCAATAGGTGACTAAAAGAAATTGTTCCATTTAGGTCATATGTGGGGTTATTTCTCTCAAGTGGTTCAGCAACCACGTTAAAATCTCCTGCAAGCATCCAAGGAGTGTCATTTGTAGGCTTAGAATTTGTGAGTTCTTGAAAGAATAATGTACGGTTTGATGTGCTAGATGGGCCATAGACCGCCGTGAATCTGAAAACTGTAGCATCCTTTTTGAAAATGAAGTCAGTAGAGATTGTATGAACTCCCTGATTAGAATGAAGAAGGTCTAGTTCATTATCTCGCCATGCTAGAAGAATTCCTCCCGCTGAGCCAACTGCCGGCAAGGAAATATTTTTATTTAAAGTCGATCCACATATTTCCTGCAACCAGCTTGAAGGCGGGTCTGATAATTTTGTTTCTTGTAGAGCAATTAGATTCGGCTTTTCTAATAGAAAAGTTTGCCGAATTGCCAACCTTTTGTTTTTCTCGTTTAGACCTCGCACATTCCAAGAGAGAATTTTAAATGTGTTGACTGAATCCATTCATAAATAGATAACTCTGAGCATTGAAAGCAAGTGGAGAAGAGAAGGGGTGAGAACCAGACATAGAGCACCAGCAAGGCCTTGCAAATATTGTGAAAGGATCCATTAAATAACTAATTCTTCTCTAGCCGATTCCTTTGGAATTTCCAAATCCAAAGAAGCAACCACCGACATGTCATTGGGAGTAGATAAGGCTTTGTTCAATTGATCAACAATCAAAGGGGTAATGGTGACTCCAGCAGCTGAAACTACCGCCTCTGCCTGGAAAAGTTTGAGTGCCACATTACTGTTTGTGTAATCCAAAGGTGAAGTATTTGCAGAGCTTTTCCTCCTTGGAGAACGAATTTTTTTTATTTGTTTCACACAGTAAATGCTATAGAGTTGGGAAAATCAAAGTGCAATGAAATTACCAAGGGACATATCATTCTTACATTCAAACCCTTATTTTTTATTGTATTTTACATGGGGGAGGCTAATACATATAAAATAAAATAAAACTTTAGTTATATTTACATATACATGATACAAAATTTTGGAAGTTATGGGGGTGGCTTAGCCGGATTTGAATCTGCTGAAATCCAAGGTCGGTACTGTTTACCTTGAAATCCCTGCAATCCGAATCCAGCCGTCGAACTGTTACGAGAGACGTGCAAGGAAAAATCAGCTGTTTTGAGATGTGTTCTCGAAAAAATTCGATGGTTAGATTTCGGATTGCAGGAATTTTAGGGTGAACAGTACCTGATCTCAGAATTTTAGCTGATTTATTTTCGACTTAGCCACCCCTACCATGACTTACCTTCCGCCCTTGTTTACATCTTATTTGATAGTTCAAGTTATATATTAAATTAATTTATATGAAGGAGTAAGATGCTGAAAAATAAACTCATATCTATAATAATGGACTCTACGGGTGGAGTAAGTATGGAGTAAGTTAATCTACTTGAAGAGATGGAGTAACTTCCGAATTAATTAATCTCTTACTCCATCTTACTCCTATTTTATTTCTCATTTGACTTCTTAAACATGAAATAAGAGAGTTACTTCACCTCTTACTCCACAATCAAATATGACTCATATAATATAAGATTACGAAATGATACTAACCGTCTTAAATAATTATAATTAAAAAAATTCAACGTTGGAAACAAGTTTTCACAAGCATTTTTAAGTAGTTTTAAGTGGGTATGTCAATCCTGATTCTTAATGGTATCAAATAATGATTACTAAAAATTTAAATCCACGGATGGATATTTTGAGAGAATCAAATCTCTTGCCTCTATGTGGGTGGGAAATTCCTGCATACATGGTCTATCTATCCATTCATTTTATTATTGCTCTGATATGAACGGTTGTAATTAAAGAATGAAAAATATTTGAGTTTTTAAAAAAATATAATCGACATTTAAATATGACCGTTCGGATGGAAGTAAGCATGAAATTGATAGATGGATTGAACCTGTGTGCATAAATTTTCTGCACGCAGAGGAGAGAAGTAGATGATTTGAGAGGTTAATTTGCTCTCGAAGTAATGAATGTGATTCATATCATTCATCACCTTGTGAGCAAATTAATCTCTTAAATATTACAAAATGTTTTAATTTAATTGGGACATTTGGCACTAATTTATGTAAATATATCTCCATAATTTCCAATTCAGATTTTTTTTTTCCTTTTTTATATTCTTGTGCGCAACTTCGTCGGCTAAGTTGAACCAAAAGCCGCAAACATATCCAAGTCCCATTTGGCCTAAATACATACCAAGTTTGATGCTTCGCAGCTGCTTATTATTGTCTTTAAAGAATAAAATCTTGTTTAAAATCAAGGGGTGAGAAAAGGAAGCGTGATCTGTTCGCGGCATCACATATTGAGGTGGAGGTATCTGTGGCCTATTGATTTCCCTCCTGCGTTTTTACAGATTTTATTCACAATGGATAGATAAGATTATATAATTAAATGTTTCAGCTCACCTATGGCTATGGATATATAGATTCCACGGTTTGATGCAACAGCCAACAGATTGCTAGATTGCTATCTATTATTATTCCAAATTAACCTTTATTGCATTGGCTTTCCCAGAATTCACAGGTTAATATTTTAAACTGGAAGATGAAGCTCAAATACAGGGACTGATTAAAGAGTACATGCAACTTGAATGATATAATTATTTACTTTCTACTAAATATTACACTGGTTTAAATAGTTAATCGGATTTAAGCCCATTAACCAATTGGGTACTCGATAAGAAAACAATGCTTTGACTTGTAATTTCTGATGCTTTAATTTATAATTCTAATTATCAATCATAATTCAATAAATTTATTTTGATTTTAACCATAAATTTAATCCGAATTATAAATCAAGCATTTAGAGAGGGACAACAAAATTCAAAAGAAGGGAGTCAAAGTCAATTGGGATCGATAGATCTCCACTGGAACCATGTGGGTCCATCCCTGCCTTTCATGCAGTGAATAGTCATGCTTATAGATTTCTTACTAAGTATAGTAACATGATTTGTGTTTTATTCGCGAATAAAATATTTTTTAGAGGTTGCTGAACCAAATAGCGTATATAACGGTTGACCAAACTTTTATCGATTTATTCGCATATAAAACGTGAATAATACGTTTTCTACGAATTATTCGCGTTTCATTCTAAAAGTTCGTCACTCGTTGTATTTTGTTTTCGCTATGTAATCCGTGCCTTGTTGGTGAAAACGCGGTTTCACGTGACAACCCAACCACGTGGGTGAAGCTAATTTGCTGTGGTACAGTTTTTGTGACAACTTTTGAATTTTGAAATGAGTCAAAGGACGAAGTGGACCCACCACGTGAACTCATCTTAAATCAAAATTATAATTTATAGAACATATTTTGAATGTCAAAGAGCTCTGCACAGCTTTTTTTTTTTTTTTTTTACCGCCAATTTTTTTTTTAAATGTTGAAAATTACAAAAATTAAAGTGTATATATACTTTTTTGGTTTTTTTTTTTTGCTTCCTTATAAAACCGAATTATTTCCGAATTATATTGATTTGGCGTTTACAAAAACGAATTATTTCCGAATTATACCCAAATTATATCCGAATCATAAATTTTTGACTCTGCTGAACCTTTCGCGAACTATTAAGTTGTGACTATGTTACTAACTTGATAACTTCAACAAACTCTTATATACTACGCGAATAAATACCGGGGATTGGAAACATAATATCTTTAATGTGTACTGTTCGTAGCACCAGTGCCAGTTATAGGTCTTATTGCATAACTCATACCTAGATGTCATTGTGACCCTTCATTTAATACCAGTGCCATTTAAACCTTCTTTAATTGGTCTTATTTATTTTATATTATTATTAAAAGATCTGGATACACTCAGCATTTTTCTGATAATATATATAATTTATAATACTTGTTCACTCTCCTCAATGTTTAATTATTTTTCAAACAACTAATTTGTTAGTGTAGATTTAAATCTCCTCATTTCATTTTCTTTTGCCTAACTTTTTAATTATTTTTTAAACATTTAAGCCTTTACCAATTAAGATCCTTTTTGTCTACTTAAACCTTTAAAATTGGCATTTAAAATTGGCAGAGCCACATTGAACCTGGTTGCCTACTCCTAGATTTTGAAAATGAGATATAATTGCATAGATCTATGTATAATTAGACTGTTGTCTATTTTTAAAGGAAATTTTGTTTACCTCGTAACACACAATTCATTATGTAACCACCAATTATACTAGTAAGTTTTTTTTTTTTTGTGTTTCTAGCATGATAAAAAATTTAGCTACGATCGACACTCTGAACAAATTTACCTCTCGCTCTGATGTCTGATCTATGCTAATCATCGTTAATTCGTAGTTGTCCCGCTAAGAAATCATCGTTAACTCGTGCTACAGAGAGGATTTTAGAGGAGAGACGAGAGCAGTGGATTGGGATTGGGGTTATTAACGGGCCATTCTAGGGATTTTTATAAGGGGCGGGGGCCCAATAAAGTGTAATTGACGGCCCAGAGAAGCCTGTTTGTCTATACTCTATAGAGATCAACCATGGGATCTCAGGTGACAGAGCATCATCTTCTTCCTCCTCTTAATTAGCGAAAGCTACCTCACGCTATCAATGAATCGCAATCGCATCCACCTTTCAAATCAATCGGTAAAAACAAATCAAATCTGAAGTCCGATTCATCAGTCCCAGTCCCAAACAAACAAGAAGCAATAAAGAATTGGCGGCATGCGTAACTCGGAGATAAGGTCAGTCTCTTTCTTCCGAATTCCGATTCATTCAAGTCTTCTTCCACCCAAAACGAAAATCTATCAGTTTGGGAAATCTATCTACAATCGGATCGTGGGCTCACGATAAACAGATAGATTTTAGAAACCATGCTGTGCTGACAACAACCAATTATCACTTGATGTGGGACAAGGACCCAATTTTTATAAAAGATACTTCACAAAAAATAGTATGGGGTTCTGGTGGAAGTCATTGAATTGAATTGATTTATCAGAATTTTTTCCTAAAGATTAGGCGTCTTTTGTTTCATCTTAATTTCATTATTGTCTAATTTCTTTTGTTAATCTTGAAGTCCTTTGCCAGGTTTTTCAGACGTGTGAGTCGATTTGATCTGAATGCAAGGTCAAAGAAGCACTGCAATAACTTATAACCTCAGGTCTACCTCAAGCCGAACTGCTATGAGTCTACCAGGTGTCATTTCTCTTTCCCTTTCATGCTTTTATACTTGCAAACTGGCAAGTGGTGTACATTTACTGTACCACTATGTGCAGTGTTATAGAAAATTCTGGTATTCTTTTGAAGTCATCAGTTGCCTTTTCAAAATAGTGGGATGAGATGAGACCCATCTGTATCATCGAAACAGTAGTTCAATTTTCAGTGGAAACCTAGCGCACCAATAACTGATACAGAAGTTAAATCTACAGAAGAGTTTTAAACTAATTTAGCATGGAAAAACTAGTATTTTGAAACTAATTTTGGTTGCATTGCTCTAAATCATCATGCTACATTGCTGCCTTTAAATTTAAATGTAATAAGAGGCAAAGAGAGATAGAGAGGACCTGTTGGATGAATTGGCGTTCAGTGTGCTTGTCGAAAGTATATACAAGCACATAAGCACCAGCCGTGACTGTAGCGGTGGCAGCTGCATCCTGTAAAGCCGCCGTGTGGCGTGGTCGTACAGTGGGTCTACTGAACTGGGGCAAAGCAACAGAGCGAAACTTTGAGAGTTGATTAAAATGAAAAAGGATACAAGAGATCTGCTTATGCATGTGTTTGAAAGAGACTTCACCAGCGAATCAATTGCTGGAATTGGATTCATTGCTCTCCTCTTCACTCACTCACTCACTCTTGCTAGCAAAATGTCGAATTGGGATCCCTAAAGTAACTCAAAATTTGAGTTTGGACCTTGACTGTCTGATCTGATCTGACACACAAATATTAAAAAGTCCCGTGCTTTCCACTTCAGTAATCAGAATTATGATTGGACGGTTCAAATCTAAAGTCAAAATTTGAGTTACTGTAAAACAAATTTGGACCCCAAAATTAATTTATTAACAAATATGTTATTGTAGAATTCAAATATGTTAAAATCATACGAGCATAATGTCGAACACCTTGGCTGCAATGTTGGAGAGCAAGGTCCAGGTTCCCTGCCAAACACTTTTTTTTAATTTAGTGGATGAAAACATGTGTACGTAGTTATATAGGAAAGGGAATAATTAATTAAATATGATAGAGACATTATAGGATATAGCTACAGTAGATTGTGCTGAAAATGGTAAAATTAACTCTCTACACTGTACACGTCCTGTATTAGTTAATTTATTTTCTAATGTGCATCATTAATTGTATTAAACTATTAATCAATTCAATTTTAACATGTTTAGCTTCTCATCAGAGCCAACTTTTCTGATTTTTCTTGAAAATGGATGGAGTAATCTGGGATTCCCACCCAACCCCCCACCCCCCACCCCCATAGGCAGATATTTTACTGGAATTTTAGGTGATCTGTGGTTTGTCTTTTTCTTTTTTCAGAACTGATATTCGAGGGCGTTTTATTGTGCTGAACCTGGTATTGCTGCACAACAAACATGAAAACCGGCATAAGAACTGATTAGCCCCCTTTTTTGGATTAAACTGATTTGAACAAGGCGGTGGTTAATTCCATCAACGGGTCCTTTTAGCAAATTGCAGACTTCTTTTGCCATATTCACACCAAAGTCATATTTGTATTGCTTTATAGGAAGAATTAAGTCGACATACAAGAGAATCTTGAAACAACCTAGGGTTCTTTTTCAGTTCAGAAAAAAAACCAACCCATCTCTCAATTTAGGATGGGTAAGCCTCCGGCCAAAAAGAAGCCACCAGGTGAGAAGTTGGCCAAAAGTAATTCAAAGAACAGCCAAGTGAGTGATCAGAGCCCCAAATTTGATGCCGATACCGCCTTTTTCATAGATGAAGCCCAAAATAGAAAAGAAGATGGTAACAAGCTGTTTCAAAGGAGAGATTATCAAAGAGCTTTAATCCAATATGAAAGGGCCATTAATACTCTACCAAAATCGCACCCCGATGTGGCCTATTTGCATAGCAACATGGCAGCATGTTATATGCAAATGGGTCCGTCAGAGTATAGACGTGCTGTATATGAATGTGACTTGGCCCTTGAGGTTTCACCTAAATACACAAAAGCCCTCTTGAAACGTGCCAGGTGTTATGAATTTTTAGGCCGATTAGATTTTGCCAACCGGGACGTGGATAAGGTTTTGAGTTTGGAGCCAAATAATTTGACGGCTTTAGAAATTTCTGAGCGGATCAAACCGCGTTTGGAGAAAGAGGTCGATTTGAATGATAAGTTGGTTGTTGCAACTCAAAATGCTGATGTTGTTAAGGAGAAACCAAAGAAGAAAGATAACCAAAAAGTCAAAGAGGTCTGTGTAGACGGAGATAAGCAAAAATGCAAAGACAGTGATAAAGAGGGGGATTGTAACAACAGCACGGCGAAATGTAAAAATACTGTGAAAGATGTGATTGTAAAAGAGAAACCTTTAAAGGCGTATAAACTTGTTTTTGGTGAGGATATAAGGTGGGGTCACGTACCAGCAGGTGCCACTCTGAGCAAGGTACGTGAGATTGTTAGTGGCAAGTATCCTGGCTTGACCAGCTTTCTGATAAAATACCGTGACAAGGAGGGCGATTTGGTAACAATCACCACATCTGAGGAATTGAAATTGGCTGAAGAGTCGGCTGACCCTCAAGGCTCAGTTCGTCTCTATATTTCAGAAGGTACTTTTATCGATGACAATGAGACAATTAAAGAAACACAAGCCTCCCCAAATGAAACATACTCCGAAAATGGCAGCTATAATTTTGTTGTGGATGAGTGGATTGTAGAATTTGCGAAATTATTCAAACACCATGTTGGTGTTAGCTCAGATTCTTGTTTGGATTTTCATGAAATGGGAATGAAATTGTACTCTGAGGCGATTGAAGATACAGTTACTTGCGAAGAGGCACAAGAAATATTTGAAGTTGCACAAGGGAAGTTTCAAGAGATGGCAGCTGTGGCATTTTTCAATTGGGGCAACATCCACATGTCGCAGGCTAGAAAACGTCTTCGCTTAACAGAGGAAGATGAAGTGGTACCTGTCCGTGTCAAGGAGGCGTATGAGTGGATACGGCATGAATACACCAAAGCTGGGAAAAGGTACAATGAGGCCTTGAATGTGAAACCTGACTTTTATGAGGCATATCTTGCAATTGCGCTTGAGAAATTCGAGCATGCAAAGCTTTGCTGGAATTATGTGATTAACTCAAAAATTGATTTGGAGAAATCATGCATCGAGGTTTTGGAAATGTTTAACAAAGCTGAGGATAGCATTGAAAAGGGTTCTGCACTATGGGACGAGATAGAGAGAAGGCAGACAAAGGAAATGCCAAAGGATAATAGGGGCAATCTAGTAAATCCTGACATGAGGTGTCAGATAAATGTTCTGTGGGGTGCAATGCTTTATGAGAGGTCGATTGTCGAGTTCAAATTAGGGTTAGAAAATTGGGAGGAATGTCTCATGGCGGCTGTCGAGAAATTTCGTATCTCCGGTGTGTCCTCGACCGATATTGCTGTTATGATAAAGAATCACTGTGCAAATGAGACGGCACAAGAAGGTAATACTAGAAAGCTAAAATCAACCAAATTATAGGAAAAAAGAAGGTAAACACGAGTACAAGTTCTCGATGACATTTGTGTCTAATTGGCCAAAATACTGAAGAGTTCTTTTCTAAAATTTCTTTAGGTTGTATTTTCAAAATCGATGAGATAATTCAAGCTTGGAATGAGATATATGATGCCGAAAGGTGGATTCAAAGCTTATCCTCTTTTCGGCTTCAGCCTTTACTTCGAAGAAGAGCCCCGCAACTGTACCAGTCTTTGTAAATTAATGTGAATCTCAAGGAGGGCCTTCACCTGAGGTAAGTGCAATGAAAGTTTTCTGTCTCCCCCTCTTGTTCTTATATTAATAAATTTATGAGCTTTGTAATTTGGACAATATTCTGATGTTTTAAGTGTGTTTTTTATGCAACTCGTGATAAAAGAAAGGTAAACACCTGTGGTAATAGGTTTTGAAAAAGGGTTTTCATTTCATTTCCATTCAGGTTTAATTTGGATCCCTCTGTTGTTTCCCTTTCCTCCCAAACCTTTTCCATGAAATTATAAAGAATCTGGTACAAGTAAATTATATTATTTCAGTGTTTCTTGTTTGCCTAAGATCCTACTTTACAATTGTTAGGTCACCAGGTTATTTAAATAAGTTTTGTTTTCTTTGCTTGTCCCATACTCCCATGTTACAACTTATGTACCGATTTCGATCTTGATTAGAACACAAGATTGAATGGCCTGCAAGTCATTGGAAAAACTTGATGTGTTTGTGTTTGTAAAATGATAAAGTGTTGGTGACTGGTATATTATCACTACCTCTTTGTGTATATTTGTCTAGATGTACTTCTTTATCTGATTTGTAAAATGGTTTCCACGTATCTCTTTGCAGGTGCTTTTGTTTCCTCGAATGGCCTTATTCTTATAGTTCCTTTTCTCCTTTCTTCATGAAATATATGTAAATAGGTAGAAATATTTTGATTCTTCATGTTGGATGATTCTGTTTTTTTTACCAGAAACTATACTGGGTTCTGATCGATGGCATTTATTGCCATCACCGATTCTTTTATTCTTTTGTTTTTGATGTTAAATGTGATATACAGCAAGTGAAATTTGGATGTGAGATATTTTTTCTGGAAGAGTACTGACGTTTTAGACTGCGTTTTACTTATTTTAAATACAAAAGTAAAGTGAATATGATATGCTTTTGTTTGTGTTGATTGGACTTAGCTTTGTCGAAAAACATGCATTAAGGAGAACTGTGTTTGTTATCCCCCCTTTGTTTTGTTAATGCAAAAGCAGAAATTGAGCAGAAAGATTGTACATATTTTATCTGGAGTTCTTTTCATGTCTTCTTGGCTTATATTCATGTAAATAAATTCAACTTTCCTGGTATATGCTGTATGGGATATTGATTCAGTATCATGAGATATTTTATTTTTGAGCATCCATTAAGCCCACCTGTATAAAACATAGTTAAACCTACTTGGCTAAATAATTTGTAATAGGTTTTGGCCTGAACCTGCCATTGCATTTGGTTACAAATTCTGAGATGAGCATATCAAACAATGTTGGTGCGTAAACTGTTCTTCTCCTGAAGCACGGTACTTTGAATCTTTCGTACCCCTATTGAGTTGTGCAGGGCTGATAATTTATGGTTTGAGTTTAGCTCTGACCGTCCGATCAGGTCTGGACCTCGAATGTAATGTATGGAGTCTTCAATATTTGTTTGGATTTAAATCGGACGGTTCAGATCTAAACTCAAAATTTTAGTGAACTCAAAAGGATCCTAATTCTTTTGGTGGATGGTTTTGTAAATAGTTTCTCAAGTTGAACAATTAAAAATCAGAATTTTTTTTTTGTAAAATTTGTATGTTTTTGTTGATTTTAAGTTTTGACACATCAAAAGAATTCAGATTTTTAATTTACACGTTCTGATTTTCCAAAAGCCATGGACTTAAAATTTGGGTATGGTTTTGTATGGTCCTTGAGTAGCATGGACTGATTTTTAATTTACACTGATTTTAAGTTTTAACACATTCCAGAGTTATATTTTAAGTCCTCTTTTTTTTTTTTTTGTGAACTTTAAAAGCATGGACTTAAAATAGGTAACTCTGGAATGCTTGACCAAGCACTAAGCGATAGTTCATGGTGAATTTTGCCTCCTGGAAGCACATCAATGCACTTTATATGAGTAAATGAATAGCTGATATTAATTAATTTATAAACCCCTTTTAGTAATGTTATATTTCGAACCTGTATACTCTTACAAGTTTTGGCGAGATGATAACTTTTGGCAGAGCTCCATACCTTTCAAATAAACAATCACACAAATAAAATAAAAAATTAGTGAAAAAGGAAAACCTTTCATTTACTCCCATGATAATCCTTACCTAGAAAGCATATTGTATGGCACAAGAAAGGGCCATCAATCATGCTTCTTCCTATATCTTATTATTGCTCTTATAAAACTAAGTTCATAACCTCATGCATGCATGACTTAATTCCTATACTTAGTACAATAAAGTACAAACTCTTCTCTATTAATTCTTTTATATATATAGTGGGAATGCTATTGCAATGGCATCTACAACCAAATAGCCCCTGCATTGTGAAGCATTGGCACAAGGTTACCACTCATGTGAAGTGACATGACGTTGTCAGTGGACCCCACCAGCTTCCCCCCAATGTAAACAGCGGGGATGGTCGGGCTACGCCCAAGAAGCTTAGCAAGGGCACATTCTATCTCCCTTCCCCTTGGATCCTCATCTAGCTCATGTACAGTGGTGTTTACACCGAGGTCGATGAATAGTCTTACAACAGTGTGTGACATGCAGCACGAACTCTTGCTGAAGACCACAACTGCCCGTTGAGACGTTAGCTTGGTCACAGCATCCATATTAAAAACTTAGTATGATATTTGCCGAGTTGCTCTTGCAGGGACTTTAAGTGAGGTGAAGGTGTTGATATGAAACACTGAGTTATGACTTGCTTATATAGGGGGGAAGGAGGAGGAATTTCACAGATGAGAAGTCGAGACTCGAGAGTCATGTGCAGATTAATGCAACTATGCCAGGGAATAAAGTGTCGTATTAAGATAATGCATGAAATTAATATGATTATTCTTTTTTCAGGAGTGTGGTGGAAGTCGGAATATTTTAGATATGTACGGTAAGATATTATATAGTGAAATGGTCGCTATTTTTCAGATTTTGTTGTTGAATAATGTTTTCACATGTAACATGTTTATTTTTTGTTGATGGTGTAATAACATGCAGCTTCATACAGGGTGGAGTCAAGATTTTTATTAGAAATGGTGAATACATATACAGTGATGAATATAATCTTCTCTTCATTATTTACAATAATTTTACACAATGTTATTACAACGGTTCATTGGTTGAATCAACGGATTAACCGGTACGATCGCTGGATTTTTAAATACTTATATTTATAAAATAAGATTATTATTATAAATAATTAAATATAATCATGTTTTCAAATAGAAAAATACCTATTGTACATATTACACTATAAAACTTAATTTTATAGATTAATAAAATTTCTCACCTAAATATAATAAAACTACTTATTTTATTAAGAAATGACAAAATATTTGCTTGAAGAAAAAAATACACGACATCCCAAAACTAAAAAAAAAAATGTACATATAAATAAGTTCAAGTTCACATAACAGCTCAATTACATTCATGTTTTCAATAAAAAAAATACATTATTTTATTTAAAATATGATATCACTTCATTAACCAAGTTATAAGCATAGTAGTTCCAAAAAAAAAAAAAATTGTGTGCACACAGTAAGAATTGAAATAAATTGAGTAAAGGATCATATTCAACTCTCTAGGCACTAGATTCTAGGTGAACATGAGACTCTTCTCTCACATTGGATGCTTAAAAGAAGACAAAACTCAATTAAACCGGGTTTTTTTTTTAAATATTGTTTTGCGGTTTTCAATAAAAAAATGTTAATTGAGTGGTTTTTTTCGGGTTCAACTGCTAAAACGATTCTTCAAGCGAACTGAACCAGACGGGTGACCGGTTTTGATTTTTTCTGATTGAACCAATCGGTCCGGTCCAGTTCTAATAACACTGATTTTACAGCTTGCATATATATACAATAATTTAAATGTTGGAATTTGATAATACCTCACATGGGATAACTGATTAGAATAATACTCAAAACAAAACTTGGATATTAACATTCTACAAGTCATGTACAAATTTAGTTAAAAAAAACAGTTTGATAAAGCAGAGGCAACGAATGACACAGTATCAAAAGCCAATTAGCAACATAATACTTGCTTTTTATAAATGACAACACTATATTGAAGTCTACTCATCATACTAACAATTACAAAATTCTAAATTTTTTGTTTACAAATAACTGATAAGAAAATTGTGGTCATTAGAAATGAAAAGTACCTTTATATGTTTATTTCAGAAAGCAGAAAGTCATTAATTCAGCTTTTTGTAGGAAGTACATAATATGGGGGAAAAAAACATATATCCTTCCCTTTCTGTAAGAAGTTGGATGCTGCCGCTGGTTGGTACAGTGTGAGACTGAAGTCAATAAGGGTTTCAATTTTCAGAACACCCATAGGCTTTTCATTACTTAGTACAAACAAATAAGCATATCAGTCTGTACCAATACAAAGACCAGTACTACATACCAGTACACATATATATCACCCATACAAGTACAAAGACTTTTCATTCACATTAATTTAATTGGAATATTTGGCACTAGCTAGTTTATGACTTTATATATGTAGATAGATCTCCATACTTCCCAATTTAGATGTTTTTTTTTTTTTTTTTTTCATTTTGATATTGTTCTGCGCATCTTCCTGGGCCAACTTGACCCAAAAGCCACAAACAGATCCAAGTGCCATTTGGGCCTAAATACCTAGCTACCAAGTTTGATGATTCGCTGCTGCTTATTGTCTTTAAAGAATAAAATCTTATTTAAAATCAAGGGGTGAGAAAAGGAACCGTGGGCGGTTCGCGGCATCACATGAGATATATCTATTTGATTTTGACATGGAGGTGAGAATGATGACGTGTTATGTATACAGAGGTGGAGGTATTTATGGCCTCTTCCTTTCCCTCCTGCCTTTTTACAGATTCTATTCACAAAGGATAGATAAGAATATATAACTAATTGTTTCAGCTCACCCATGCATATATAGATTCCACGGTTTGATGCAACAGATAATTGATATTATTATTTAAATCTTTATTGCATTGGCTTTTCCAAAATTCATAGGTTAATATTTTAAACTGCAAGATGAATTGCTTAGCTTACATACAGGGACTGATTAAAGAGTATATTGATAATTTGAATGATATTATTAATTACTTTCTACTAAAGATTGCATGCACAAATTTTTGTTTGTTTGTGTAATGTTCATTACAAGTTCTTATTTATAATGTGCATCGAGTCAGAGTGGATCCATACTTTTTGATTATAAGAGTCAAATGAGAATGCAGTCAATCATATAAAACTTTAATACTGTAAATGTAGGTCAATTTTACAGTATCCGTAATATTTTGCTCTAAACTATGCAAAAAATCATTTATAAGCATAAAATTTTTGAGAAAAAATAATGAGAGTCAATTGACTCCATTCCTCCTTAATAGTTCCGACTCTACATCGAGCTAAAATTGACCCCTTTCTTCCTTAGTAGCTCTGCCTCTGCATTGAGTTACATGTCATTTTTATGCACATGTTGTTTTCAAACTAGATCATGGGCATGCATCAAATCCATTAATTCTACATATTATGATATTTGGCGCCTTCCATATACAACAAACAGTCCTGCTTAAAGATTTCTTAGTTTCTACTTTCAGTTCCTAATTAATAGCTTCAGCCAACTCTAATATATATGCTACACGACTATTGCAGAGAATGGGAAACAAAATGTCCGTAATATGTACAGTTTATTACTGTACCAATGCCAATTATATAGGTCTTAATTAAAAGACTAAATTATTTAGGAGTTGAGTTCAAATATCTTTATT
Source organism: Carex pumila (assembly GCA_033356055.1). Taxonomy (NCBI): domain Eukaryota; kingdom Viridiplantae; phylum Streptophyta; class Magnoliopsida; order Poales; family Cyperaceae; genus Carex; species Carex pumila. Next base: position 178,793 of record JARJHM010000391.1, on the reverse strand, counting down.
TTTGGAATTCAAATATGATGTTCTTTTTCGCTCTGCTTTTAGAGAGAGAAAGAGAGAAAAAAAAGACCATCCGATCGAGGATCTTTTGTGTATTTCTTAGTGTACTTTTTTACTTTATAATTGACCATGTAATTAGAGACTACCAGGTTCTGATACAGTAAATTACTTTTCTAACAATACAAATTGTTGACTGGCTATTTGCCACCAACCATGCATTAAAAACAGATATTAATCAAAATAAAATTGAAATCTCAAGATTTTTTGTATGCGTAGAGAAAATAATATAGACATCAAACGGTTTTGTTTTGACATTTAAATTTTAAATTATTGTGATTTTAAAAATAAAAAAATAATAGGGGCAAAAAAAATGGAGAATCTTCCTCAATATTTATTACATAACTCTTACCGGCATGTCAATGTAATTAAACGTTCAATATATATATGAACTTATTTGAGTAATTCTGTAATTAATGCTTCACCAAATTAATACTAAGCGATAGTTCATCATTAATTTTGCCTCCTTAAGCACATCAATGCACTTAATTTATATGATCGAGTGAATAAATAGTATAGTTTTGGCGAGATGCATGATAACTTTTGGCAGAGTCCGTGCCTTACAAACAATCATGCACACTGAGAAAATAAATAGTACTGAAAACGGAAAATTTCTCTTTATTAATTTACTCCCAGTAATCCACTATGTAATTAGTACATCCTTTCCTAGAAGGCATATTAATTGTATGGCACAAAAAAGGGCCACCAATCATGCTTCTTTCTATATCTTATTATTGCTCTCATAAAATTAACTAAGCTCATAACTTCATGCATGCATGACTTAATTCCTATACGTACGTAGTACAAACTCTTCTCTATTAATTCTTTTACGTATATATATATATATATATATATAGTGGGAATGTTATTGCAATGTCATCTACAACCAAATAGCCCCTGCATTGCGAAGCATTGGCACAAGGTTACCACTCATGTGAAGTGACATGATGTTGTCCGTGGACCCCACCAGCTTCCCCCCAATGTAAACAGCTGGGACGGCCGGGCTACGGCCAAGAAGCTTAGCAAGTGCCCGCTCTATCTCCCTTCCCTTTGGATCTTCATCTAGCTCATGTACAGTTGCGTTTACACCGAGTTCAACGAATAGTCTTACGACAGTGTGTGACATGCAGCACGAGCTCTTGCTGAAGACTACAACTGCCCGTTGAGACGTTAGCTTGGTCACAGTATCCATATTAAAAAATTTGTGGAGTTGATCTTGTAGGAAATTTTAAGTGAAGTGGAGTTGAATTGGAGTTTATGTTGATATTAAAAACTGAGTTATGACTTGCTTATATAGGGGGGAAGGAGGAGGAATTTCACGGACGAGAAGTCTAGACTGTGTAGATTAATGCAACTATGCCAGGGAATAAAGTGTCGTATATATTAAGAAATGGATAATCCATGAAATGATTATTCTTTTTTCAGGAGTGTGGTGGAACTTGGAATATTTTAGATATGTACGGTAAGATATTATTTAGTGAAATGGTCGACAGCGTACATTCGGGTTTTATCATTGAATAGCTTTTTCACATGTTTATTTTGTGTTGATGGTGTACCTTACAGCTTCATATAGGGGCGGATCGAGCTAAGACTTCTAATAGAATGAGATAAAATTTTAGGATGAAATTAATGTAATTTTATAATTATTTTGAATATCAAATATATTTGTTGAATTTTGTTCTGAGAATATATATATATATATAATTAGCTATAACTATAACAAAGTAGACATTTTTTACGAGAGAAAAAACACATTTATAACGGTAGTCCGTCGCAAAAAGTTAGTTTTTTATTCTTGCGAAAAATATCTCATTCTGGTAGAAGCATTCTTGGATTTAATTTATTGGATAACCTAAAATCGGACAATGATTTGAAGTCAAATCAGTCAGGATTCGACACAATCTGATCCGAACATAATCCTCCCAATTGTCATCTCTAGCTATAAGGAAACAACATGCCATGCCCAAAGAAAAGCCAAACTAACTATATATACATACTCATTACTCAATCCGAGACGATACAAAATTGAACTGTCCGAATTAAGCCTAATCCGACCCAATCCGAAATCTGTACTAATTAATAATTAATTCTAAATCAAACTGACATGAACTTAATCCAATCTGTCCATTTTTCCTCAAAAGTGTGAGACAGGCATTCAATATTGATTATATATGTATATGTGTGTTATATATATGAGGTGTATCAAAATTTCGAAACTAGAATTTATAAGATTAAAAAGGATATATACAATATACATGTCAAAGATATCTTCTTTTCTATCATGTGTCCAAGATGATGCTGGCTCAAAAGAGCATATATACCACATGATGCAACTTGTACAACAAGAATGAAACACTTTTTGCGAGGATAAAAAAATGATCTTTTGTGACGAACTACTTTTATTGTTCAGTTTTTTTTTTTTGCGACGGACGACCATCATAAATGTATTTTTTTCCTCGCAAAAAGTGTCTACTTTGTTGTAGTGTTGCATAGCTGTACAATTAGCATTTAATTAGCTTATTCTTTTTTTTTTAATTCTCGTCCATCCCCAGCTGACTGTCACATATGGGGACTTAATATAAAATATCCAAAAGTGCAGGCTCTATTAAGAAAAATAAATATTAATAAATATATACTTTTGTGAATTTTTTGTGCAGGAATCACATATATGGTAACACTTCATTAACGGATGAGGCCCTATATATCAATTGTTAATATAGGCTCCATATTAAATCTTATATATTCACCATTATAAATAAAATATGTTAGAATATGTATAATAATATTAGTTGTATATATTTGATTAATTTAATTTGTGAGTATAATTAAATTTATCTACATGTAAAAGACATATCTTAACACTTATGTATGAATTACAGTGATTTTATGATCACAAACGAAGTCTATATTGAGGAATTATATTGGTGGAGTCCACACATATAATATTTAGAAGGATATAGAAAATATCAAATCAAATAAATTAATATGCATATTTTTAGATATTTTTGTAAAATTGATTCCACTCACTTCATGTAGTGTTCCTGTTGAGAATAATGAACACGTTAAACTTTAATTAATCATCAAGTTCTGAATTATGGATTTAAAGAATTAAAGTCCTTTAAGTCTATTTAAGATGGTAAAAGTTTCAAATTAATTGGAGTTTACCACGGAAGTAATGGCTGTTTAAGTAAAGCATGCGCAGTTAATAATACCTTCCTCTTTTAATTTCAGCTCTTTTTTTAATTACTTCCGTTAGCTGAGAACTAAAAATTATGTTTACAGAGAACTGAAAAGAGCTTTTATATATTTATTTCAGAAAGTCATCCAGCTTTATGTAGGAATTAAGTACATAAATATATGTCGCCCTTTTCCACATGATAACATACTATACATCGATCTGTACTTAATTTATTGCCTCTTACTTAATTAATATACATCTTCCTGATAGTTCTACTGCTACCCAATTGCACCTATACCCAAATAGCTCCCGCATTGCGAAGCATTGGCACGAGATTGCCACTCATATGAAGAGACATGATCCTGTCGGTGGAGCCCACCAGCTTTCCCGCAATGAAGACAGCTGGCACAGCTGAGCTATGCCCAAGAAGCTTAGCAAGTGCTGTGCTCTCTCTATATCCCTCCCCCTCGGATCTTCGTCCAATTCATGCACATTCGGGTTTACACCGAGATCGATAAACAGCCTTGTAACGGTGTGCGACATACAGCATGAGCTCTTGCTGAAGACCACCACTGCCCGTTGTGACGCTATCTTTGTTACTAGATCCATATATATTTGTCAATTACTTGGATGGAGAATTCCCTAGCTTCTTGAATAGGGAAACTTAAGCAAGTGAATTTGAAAGCACGTTAACGTTGCTTTTGAAATTTGAGGTGCATTTCAAGTTTGGATCGATGATGATTTGATTTTATAGGGCAAGGGGTACGTTGAGCAAGCTGTACTGCTGTAGAAATAGTGTGATTCCAGCAAGAGATTGGATAGTACCAAACTAATTAATGCATGCGAATCATAGGATGATAGGAATAAAGTGTCCAATGGGTAATGGGCAATGCATAGATGGGATCTTTTCCAGATGGAGAGATTAAATTAACTTAATTTGAATATTACTTCAGATGACAACATGTTGAATTAATATATATATGTGCAAATAGTTGAATATGTGTATAATTTAATGTCACTTTGACATGCTCATAAATAAATTAAACAGTTAAACACAGAATTTTCTGGACACATCCATGCATGCATGCATGCTCATATATATATAATTTAATTAGTTGATTTAAAAGTAACTTCAAATGTACGCTAGCAGGAATAATATTTAATTACAATTCTTTATTAAAAGGTTGAACACAGAACTACTTTGTCAGTGAGAGAACCTCTTGAGGCATTAGAAATCTATATCTATTTGAGATGAGGCAAGAAAAGGTGATGTGGTGGATGGCCATATCATTGGCCTGATCTTCTCTGTCGTGTTTTTTCATAGAATATTCTAACACACAAAAGAGGATAGCTGAGAATAGAAATGCCTTTCAACCATGGCCTGTCCTTCCGAGTAAGATTGTGCCATATATCTCACAAATTAATTAATTAATGTATCTATCATATATATATATATATCATATTGTAATGTCTTCTCCTTTCAAGAGTCCAAGGGCCATGTACACATAAACTCATAAAAGATCTTTCAAGAATTCTTGTATAGAGTATTATTTTGAATTATTTAAATACAAATACGCATATCAAACAGTATCTAAATACGTATATGTGACTATCAATGATCAGAATATATTTTTGAAGGTCAGCGGACAATTACCGACCGACAATATATTAACTAAATTTTTTAATAAGTGTTAGTGATTTTAGTAAGAGCATATGGAGCCGAATTAGGGCTGTACAAAATTGCTCAAACTCGCAACTTGCTTTAATTCACTCATTTACAACTTGAGTTAGTTTCAACTCGAGTTGGCTGACTCGTTTAATAAATTAGCTGAGTTTGAGTATAATCCAATTCACTCATTTATAACTCGAGTTACACATAACATGAGTTTGCTGGTACTTATGTACTAAGTTGTTGTATGCAAAATATATTGGCGGATTCTAAGTTGTTGTTTGCTTTGAGTTGACCTATTATCTGTGTTAGATTGTTTGTATTTAGATAAATTATTATTAGGCCATTTCAATTGTTTGTGTATAGATAAACACATACTAGTGTATAACAATATCTAAGAACTTGACTGGTTAAATGAGTTATAAACGAGTTGCAAGTCAACTCGAGTTGATAACGAGCTGAATTCGAGTTGGCTGTACAGCTTGTTATTACCATTCCAACTCGAGTGACTCGCTCGTTTATTAAATGAGCTAAATATGAGTTGGGAAAACTCGCTCAAACTCAACTCATTTACAGCTCTAAGCCGAATTGATATCATCATCTAATTAAGTAGCTAGGGCCCTGCTATATCTTCCACATCAGACCATACTAAATTCATATAAAAATTAGAATCCTAGATCTAAATTTTAAATTAGATCAATCTGGTTTGTTTATTTTAAATCGGACGGTCCGATCAAAATAGTAGGTCCTACTTTTCTTTTGAAAATGTAATAAAGATACGGCTTCATGTAGGTCCGGCCCTGGTGGGAAGACACTTGCTCCTTTTAGTTTAAAATTAATTTTAAAATATCTTTATGAAACTATACATGTAATTAATAAGATATAAGTGTACAAATTAATATCTTTATCCCATCCTATATATATATTCTTTATGCTGGGTCCACCTCTTAATTAATTTTAGAATATCAACGTGTGATCAATGAAGTATACTAAACGCACATTTAATTATTACTTCAATATTAATTTATCCAGTAAAGTATCATTAGAAGACCTATATATAAGTTCCTTCATGCACATAATTAAGATCCATCTTCCTATTATGTTTAAGTATTGAAAAGCGCCTGCCAGGTCGAAATTTAAAATCTCGGACATCCCCTAATATACACCTGAGATAAAATTTCAATTTAATTATTTTCTTTCAGTTAATTAAGCAAATAACATTTTTGATGCACACAAAGAAGGAACAAAACGATTATGCCTTTAATTTGCTCGGTTCTCAATAGTTGATAACAATTCTAAAGATAACTAACAAGTATATATATATGCTGACAGCTAAAACTTAATTAAAAGATCAGATTAAACCCAAGCGAAGGCAGTTTACAGCTCAAATAATAGGTTTTCCTTCATTAATTTATTCCCGAAAAGTAGTCCAAATTAGTTTCTGAAGTACTATGTGGGCACAATTAAAAAACCCCACAAAAACTTCCTCTCTCTATAGCTTGTTCAGCATTAATTAAAAGCCTGCTACATAGAGTTCATAATACAAACTCCAAATATGTATATAAACTGTATTCGATCTCAGATCATCTACACCCATATAGCTCCAGCATTGCGAAGCATTGGGATGAGATTCCCACTCATGTGAAGGGACATGATCTTGTCAGTGGACCCCACCAGCTTCCCTCCAATAAAAACGGCTGGCACGGCTGGGTTACGCCCGAGAAGCTTAGCCAGCGCCCGTTCCATCTCCCTTCCTCTTGGATCCTCATCCAGTTCATGCACAATTGGGTTAACGCCAAGATCAATAAATAGTCTTGTGACGGTGTGTGACATGCAGCACGAGCTCTTGCTGAAGACCACCACGGCACGTTGCGATGCTAGCTTTGTTACTGCATCCATCTTTCAACAGGATTTGGAATTCTTCTTGCTTAATTTGAGAAATGTTCAAGTAGGTTTTGTAATTTTGTGTGCCTTGTATGTTTGAAGGATGGTTTGCTTTTATAGGGAGAAGGGGGATGGGTTCTTAGATAAGAGTTACCTTTGTTGTTTGATTCTAACTGTATGGATTGGTGCCACGTATTGAGGGGAATAAAGTTGTCACTAGAAATGGATAATGTATAGGTCTTTTCAGATGGATGTGTGGAATTTGGAATATATATAATTAATTGGCATGGCAACATGCATGCATGTACCAATAATTTTAACTGTTCATTATTATTGAATAATTAATTAACGGTTTGATAAAATATGTTGTTTTACAGCTTGGTGCATGGTATATAGTCTTTTCTGTCTACCTCAAATAAGTTCTAAAGCTTTGTATAGATTTAAGTAATGAGCTGAAATGCTGAATGATATATAAAATAAAATTTTATTACAAGTATATATATATCGATGTGAAACTTGTTAATCTTTTCCACTAATTTAATCGGATTGTTTTTTTTGTATATGCAATGTATCACTACTAGAATAATTTTTTATTGCATGACAACAGAAATGGCTTGTTGCATGGTCTTTGGCATGCAACAAGCCCCGAAATGGCTTTTTGCATGACCTTAGGCATGCAAGTACAACTACGCAAATACTCTCCATACAAATAGTCAGTATTTACAAGGGCAGCCATGCAATAAGTCTGTTACATGAGACTTGGCATGCAATAACTAGCCATGCTAATACTTCGAGAGTTGACCCAGTTTGAAGTATTTGCAAGGTAAGTAGATGTGGGTCCCACCATAGCATTTGCATGGCAAGGGAACGCGGGACCCACTAGACTATTTGCAAGTCTAGTTAACGTGGGCCCCATATATTTATTTTGCATGGGAAGATGATTTCGTTATTACATGGGAGTAATATGTAGTTATTACATGACTAACTATATGTAAGGACATGATTTGCGTGAAAAATCTGACGTCTAAAGTTGGCCACCTTGAGGCAATAAAGCATAATCTAATTTTACAATCCTCCCTCCCTGTACCAATCTGGTACCAACCCAGTACTGTTTACCAATTCTCAGATTATCATTCAACAAGATTTACATAAAATACAGAGAATAGTACATACATAGAAAACAACTAACAAGATAAGAAGAGTAATGAACTTTGATATATAACCAAAAGACTATAACCATCATACATTTTTCGAACATTATAAAGGCAGTAAAACTACACCTTTCAAACAACTATCAAGATAAGAAGAGCAACTTCTATATATAACCAAAATATACCCACCTTTCAAGCATTAACAAAATAAAACAAACCCCCCCCCCCTGAGTTTGCAAAAATATACTCAAAAAATTACCAAATTATTTTCCCATTAATATTGCCAACCACACTAGACCTCCTTGCTTCATGTTGAATGTTGATTGACTAACCAATCGGACATTGCGGCATCATGTCCGACAATTTCTTGTACATTTTGAGAACTCAGCAATGCTTGGAAAGGCCCCTGATTTGGTTGTATAGAACTAACAACATCTTATGTATATCAAATTGTTATATTAGAACATGTTATTGTTATAACAATTATTTATGCAGTTGAAGCCTCTAAACAACTTATTATTATTTAAGAAACAATACTATTACCAATTAAAGGGACCAAATTACATTAAGCTTGTTTTTCAAATGATGCAGTTGATGCAACAAGAAAAATTTCGTCGTGATAAGAAAAATTTTCAAAAAGGTATGGTAGATTTTGATCGGCCACCACGAAAAGTAATGCGAGAGGAGCGGCTCGCAATGGTAAATAAACTAGGGAGGATGAAATGGGGTAAACAGACTGGCTTTGACCAGTTTTCAGGTTATGGTGTCACACACCATTGGACAAAGAAGAATATTTTTTGGAGCTTGCCGTATTGAAAAAATAATTTGTTGCAACACAACATTGACATGATGCATGTGGAGAAGAATTTTACGGAAAATTTGATTTACACAATTCTAGGCATGGGGACCAAAAACAAGGATAATGAAAAGGCACGGAAAGATTTGGCTCTTCTTTACAATCGTTCCATTCAAAACCTAATACCTGACCCAGATCATCCTGGAAAGATGAAAAAACCAAAGGCTCCATTCACACTCTCTCCACAAAATAAGAGGAAGGTTTTAATATGGCTCAAGAAGAATATTAAGTTTCCTGATGGATACGCATCGAGTTGGTCAAGGTGTGTAAACCTCAAAACAAACACATTAACTGGGCTAAAAAGCCATGATTTGCATGTGTTCATAGAGCGACTTTTTCCGATTGCATTTCAAGACTTTGTTCCTGATTACGTGTGGGATGTTTTGTGCAAGATTTCAAGCTTCTTTAGAGAGATTTGTGCCAAGGAGCTTGATCCATCCCGTATCAGTCAATTAGAAAAAGATATTGTGGTCACAATGTGCAAAATAGAAAAGATATTCCCTCCAGCATTTTTTGATTCTATGGAGCATCTTGTGGTCCATGTATGTGAAGAGGCTAGATTGGGTGGACCGGTAGGGGCTCGATGGATGTATGCATGTGAAAGGTGTGTGTTTTCTTAATCTCTTTATTTGTGATTCACTTATTGCTTCTATATATAAACACTTGTAATTGTTACAGACGAAACAAAGAACAAAGGAAGAAAGTAACGAACAAGGCCCGTGTTGAGGGTTCAATTGTCGAGGCAACAATTGTTAAAGAAATTGGTTCGTTTTGCACTTGTTATTATGTAGAGAATTCCAAAACTAAGCAACAAGGGGTTGAAACGAGTAACCCTCCGCGGAGACGCCTATCGATATTTGATACCGCGGGACGTTTTTTCACACGGTCAGATAGAAGGACTCTCGATGAGAAGGAAATTAAAGCTGCACACACATATGTCATTCTCAATTGTCCAGAGATAAAAAATAAATTTCTAGGGTACAATCTTATGACATGATTATTTTGATGATTTCAATAGTACCTATTCTAAACACAATCTTAATCTCTTATATTTTGACATGTTTGAATGTGTAGAGAGTTTGATGCATGCATGCTAAACTCTGGACAAGCCAGATTCGCACAACAATTGGACAAAGTTCGTGAAGATAGGTTCGCAGATTGGCTATGGAAGAAGGTATTATTCGATCATGATTGCGACCCCTACATCCGAAAGGCTGCACTCATGCCACAAAAACAAGTGAAATGCTATGATGGGTACCAAGTTAACGGCTTTCGATTTCACACGGAAGCATATGGGCAAAACAAGTCAACAAATAGTAGCGGTGTTTGTATTAAAGGGGAGTGGGATGGAAATGACATAACACAAGACTACTATGGACTTCTCCAAGAGGTAATTGAGCTAGATTATGATGGATTCAACAAGGTTATTCTTTTTAAGTGTAATTAGTTCGACATAACAAACGGTGTAAGGGTGGACAACCAACATGGAATTGTGGAGGTTAAACATGCTTCTCGTCTTAAAAATTATGAACCATTTATATTGGCACCTCAAGCAATCCAAGTTTTCTACCTTCCTTACACATTGGATAAAGTTGAAAGGCAACAATGGTGGGTGGCAATGAAAACTAGCGCTAAGGGGAGGTTTCATGCCGATGACGAAGTCGAAGCTGATCTAGAATTTTTCCAAGATGAAATGTCGGATCATGCAATCGAGGTTTCAAATAGTGAGGAATTTGATTGTGATGGTTTGGCCCCTCATGAAGGTGAGTTTGAGATAGTAGACAATGCAATGTCACAAGATGAGGATGATGATGAGGAAGATGTCAACCAAATTGAACTATCAAGTGACGAAGAGTTAGAGATGGACCAAGGTGAGGATGAATTTGGTTTCTAGGCCCTCGATGCTTCCGATCAAGAGTTTTAATATTGGTGAATCAAAAGTTGTATGTGTGCTGTCACTGCTCTTGTACTATTATTTTTGTTTCTCCATTATTTTGAAATATTTGTTCTAAATGCAAGAATTTTAAGTTATTAAAGTATTAAATTCTTATATACTTCTATTATTCGTGATGTTCTGAATTTTAATTAAAAGCTTCGTTGAAAATGAGATATCAAATAAACATAATTGAATCTGTCTCCAGTGAATAAACTATTGCATGGGTAATCTCATGCAAAAATTTGGAACTTTTAGTCCAGACTATTTACATGCGAATGATAGTGGATTATTTATAAGGACATTCAATAAAATATAATATAAACATGGGGTTAAGCAATTGTATGGACGTTTAATTAAATATAATATATACTAAGTTTTTAAGTAGTTGCATGGCCATGGAGTTGAGTTGTTGCATGGACCTTGAATTAATTATAATATCTGACTTTCAAAACTTATTTGCATGATTGAACATCACATAGTTGCATGGTTGCACTTTAGACAATTGCATGCGATATCTGTTACATGGGGATTCGCATGCAACAAGATTAAAAAGTCAACAAACGTCATTTCTTTTGCATGAGCCATCTCTACCATGCAACAAACTGGTGCTGGGCATGCAAAAAACAATTATTCTAGTAGTGTATGTTTTCTTAGCACATGAACAGGTGTAAAGTATGTCAGGTAGGTAGGTAGGATTCATATATTCATTGGGACTTTATGAGTAGAGCTAGGGTGTTCTTAAGTTTACCAATTTTTTTGGTGAACTGATCAAGTCTAAAATCCGTTAAATCGATTTCAAATGATGAATCTGAATCATTGAAACCCGCCTACCTTACGAGTGATGTGTCCACATTGAAAAATTTAAACATTCAAATTAATTTAGTATAAAGTTAATTGGTCAAAAATCGTTCAATAAATAAATACATTAAAATTAATTTATTAATCTTCTAATTTTGACTGCTTGACTTTATACTAAATTAATTTCAATGCTTAAAATTTTCACATGTAGATACATCACTCGTAAGGTAGGCGGGTTTCAATGGTTTGGATTCATTATTTGAAGCCGATTTAATGGGTTTTAGACTTGAGTTCACTAAGAGCCTTGGTGAACTTAAGAAAACCCTAGTTCTACTCGGGACTTTATATATATATATGTCTGTGTGTGTGCGTGTGTGTGTGTGTGAGAAATAATGTAAGAAGACAAAGTGTACAAGAGATATATACATAAGAATATATTTCAGAGTTGCATTCGAAATTACATTAAATACTTCGTCACACGTATCATTCATGCTCGAAACTGTTCTCATCTAATCAGTTTAATTAATTTAGGCTGCTGACTTGCTTAAATATTGGTTCCAATTGCAAATTCTAGTTCTTTTGAAATTGAGTGGAGATCAAATAGTGGTGGAATCCCTAGCCCAAATCTCTGGTGCTGGTTATCTTATCTGGAAAGAATCTAACTTTAATCCAACAAGAATATCAAATAAAAAAAAATTAAGGAAGTAGCTAGCGAGGTCGGTTCGCAGCATCTCATGTACTCATGAATATATATTTGATATGAGGCACATACCTCATCAATAGCTTCTAGTTAGAAAACAAAAAATTATAAGAGCAAGTATACTGTTTTGTTTATCTTTTTAATTATTTAATTAAAGCTTTTTATTGATTCGAAGTGCAATTGGAGAAGAATAAAAAAAAAGCTTCAATTGTATGGAGCCATTAGAGGAATAAATTTGTTCTCTCGTTTTAGCTAATATTATTCATCCATTTATTAAAATTGCGCACAGATGCCCTGTTTTCCACTTTTGGAAAAGGAACATGTAGTTTGGGCTAAGTAGTGTGAAACATTTTCAAATTAAGAAAAATAATCAATTTAATGAGTTTTTTTTTTTGTCTATCTCGGATTTTTTGTCAGAATAAACTAATATTTAAAATTTCAAAAAATTAACAACATGATGCCTAAAATTGAATGTGCACCAAACGCATATTTATGTGCATTCATATGTAGTTCATACTGAAATGCATGTATTTAAACAGGCCACAGCACACATGTTACATGTCAATTGATACGTACAAATTATTTTTCCATTATCAGATAGTATGCGATGAAAAACCATATATGTACCAGATTTGTCAAACTTTTAGAAATAGAAAGTAGAAACATTAGTGTTATTAATTCATGAATACCGCATATGTAGGGAAAAAAAAGTTATATTATAATTAGGTTAACTTTCATGACAGTACCCAATTCCGTGGTGTTAGAATGCATGTGCACTGGCTTAGACTATTCTACTCGATCTGCACAACTTCATGTGATCATAAGCACTTCCAAAATCCAAACTAGCTAGTTAGCCTTAATAAAAGCATGCACATAAGCATCCTGGAGTTGACTTTTGCATTCTTGATTAGAATTCCAATATTACTATTGATACATTAATTTATTCCAATCCAGAAGATTCCAACTCCACTCCAAATAACAACTTAACCCGGCCAGCTAGAACAATTATCCACTTCTAAATATCATACATATACTTTATTCTTATGCATATGTGGCAGTGAATCTACAGTGCTAGAATCACACTACCAATCACTCTTCTGGCCGGCGCTTATATAAAGCAAACCAACCCCTTAACTTTAAAACCAACAATCCATCTAAATATATATCTAGCTTTACAAGAACTCCAAGCAAATATATATATATAACATCCTCCTTCAGAAAAAAAAAAAAATTAATGGATACAGTGACAAAGTTGGCAGCTCAACGCGCGGTGGTGGTTTTCAGCACGAGTTCATGCCCCATGTCTCACACTGTCATTAGACTTTTTATTGAATTCGGTGTAAATCCAACGGTATATGAGTTGGATAAGGATCCGAGAGGGAGGGAGATCGAACGGGCGCTTTCTAAGCTTCTTGGCCGTACTCCGGCCGTGCCAGCTGTCTTCATTGGTGGAAAGCTGGTGGGCTCCACTGAGAGTGTTTTTACACTCCACATGAGTGGTAGTCTGATCCCAATGTTAAAAAATGCAGGAGCTATTTGGGTCTAATGCTACCTCTATGTGTCTAATCTTTATTTTGCAATTTTAATTAGACAATTAATTAATAACACTCTTTTTTTAAGTGTAACAAAGTATCTTTAGAGGCTAGTAAAAGCTTGTATGTGATCTTTTCTGATGTTTTTTTTTCCTTTTCTAATTTCCTTTTCTTGGATATATAATTGGAAAGAATAATTAAATTAATGAAGTACAAAACCATACGTGGAACTGCCATTTTATTTTATTCTGAGACGATTTTAGAGTCCGTTCAACATTCTTAATTGCCAATTATTTTAATTTGCTAAACATATATATGTTCTGATCGATGCAAGTTTCATAAGCTTTAATAATATTTAACCAAATAATATCATCGCCTGTCGCGACCAGCAGCCTTACAGGTGGTATATATAAATATAAATATAGTAAAAACTTAAAATAATTAATTATATATCTTACAGAACAAAATATCCCTGTGATGAGATAAATGACAATTCTGCAATTTAAACACAAACATACGTAACTTAATTTGTAAATCATGTCATACAAAATAGATAGGATTAAACAAATTAATACCCCAGCCTATATACTTGCTTTGAATTTCAGAGCAAAATGAGCCATGTGGGGAACCCTGACGGTAAAATTATTACTTATATATTTCATTAATTGCACTTAACTTAACTACGAGATTATGACCACGGGATGGTAATTAAATACCCTGATGAACCAGTTAAGTGGAACGATAAAATATTTTACTTTTTAACTTTTGAACAAATATAACACGTATTTGCTCATATATTATGAAGTAAAAGATTTTATATATAAGTTGTTCTCCTAGAACTAGAGGTATCTAGATGCACCTTTGCTTTAGGTAATTCCTTAAATTGTTTAATTATTATAGCATTGTTAATTACAAGCTCCAATATAATTAGTGACAAATATTATTAATTCACCCAATTTTGATATAATCTTACGATTCAAAAAATACTATATGATGGGCATATATATATATTACTTTTTCTCACTTATATATAGGGGCGGATGTAAGGAGCAATGGGGGTAAATTTTTTTTTTTTTTTCATGTGTAATTTTCTATATAATTTAGTGTAAAATGTCATGGTCTTGTTAATATGACTCTTATTCTCTACAAGAATTTTTTTGAGCCCCATAGATCAAAAGTCTGGCTCCACCCATGCATGCTTATATATTGTTATTAACTAAACAACTTATCCTAATTTATACACAACAATATTGCAGTATATATTAACTTAACTCTTTTGTAATTATCATTTTGGTGAGTAAAATAAATATCGTTAATCGTGGCTAATTTTTATGAAAGATATATATTATTGCCAATGAAAACAACATTTCTCTTTATTTTTTCATGGTTTATTAAGGACCAAATTTATGTTAACATCAATATATTCACCATATATATAGAATGGGTACTTAGAAGTTTAAAGGGCCTTACGTGTAAGCCAAAATTTTGCAATAAATAAAGGTACATACTCCCTTTACAAATTAAATTACATACCTAAATTAACGAATGTTTAATATGCTTAATTAAGAACACAAATAGTAGGTCGTCAACTATTTTTTTCTCATATATTTATTGTATATTATATATGTTCGTTGGATCAAATTAATTAAGGTGGAGGTGTTGAAAAAATGCAAGACTTCCAGAATGTTGTGATAAGCATCTAAAGTACGAGTGCCTCATAATTAGTCATCAATTAATATTACGAAATGCAGCATATCGTAATAATCTTTCAAATGCAAATTAAGCTCATAATTAGTCATCACCATTACAAAATGCAAAACTTTTAGCATGTAGTAAATAAGCTTTAAGTACACATATATATATATATATATATATATCGCTTATGCTAACCACTGGAGCTTACAGTATTTAATCATAGTATTATCTGGCAATTACAAAAATGCCAGATTTATAGATATGTAACTACTATACATGGTCAGCATTGCAAAGACTTCCGATCGATCGAGTACACATGAACTATATATTGTTATTGTAATTTTATTCTATCTTTCCTAGTCAGTTTTGCATATTAATTATAACATTTACAGCCAAATGGCACCGGCTTCACGAAGAAGAGGAACAAGCTTCCTGGCAAGGTGGAGTGACATGATTGCCTCTGTTGAGCCGACCATTTTACCAGCAATGAAAACTACTGGCACCGGCGACTTGCTGCCTGTGAGCTGTACAAGTGCTTGCTCCATCTCTTTGCCCCATGGCTCCTTGTCCAGCTCATAAACAGCAGCATTCACACCCATTTGAGAAAAAAGCATCTTGATTGCATGGCACATGCAACATGTACTCACACTAAAGATCACCACTGCCCTTTGTGACGCTAAGTTCATCACCTTATCCATTTTGTAAGCTTAATTAAGCTAATGTATTTATAGAGTCTCAGAGGGGATTTGTTCAGGTGCTCAAGTTGAATATGTATGTAAGTTAATTGTAGATGCCACCATTATATATAGGCTCAAGGAAGTGATCAACAGGGGCCTATTTGTGGATCGACATAGTGTCAGTAATCAGGTCATGTTCATTGTACTGGAATATTGGATGTTCTAGTAGATTTTATTCTTTCATGTCCGACTACCTTCTCATCATATCATTATCATGACGATAATCTTGACATGTTTACTCCACTCTGGATTTCCTGTTGCCAATTCCACGTACTGCACGTACTATTGTTTGTGAACAGGAATTGTAGTAACATGTACGATCAAGATTAACCATGGAAATCTGGTTATATATTGTACATGTTACGTTCTTCTTTTTCAATAATTATAACTCATCTAACATGACAAGTCTGCTTAATTTACACTGCCACAATCAGTAATTAATTAATGGATGCTAAAAAAATACTATTATCTTTCGGTGAGTTCATAATTTGATAGTATATATACTACAATCAACGTTAGTTAGGATCAAATCAAGCAGTACATTGTTTTAGATAAAATATTTAAAAAATATTTACAAGAGATTTCCAACCTAATTTTGAACATGCTATATATACATCATAGGCGGAGAACATTGCATTTGCCACTAGACTAAAAAGTTAAGCATGCAGTAAATTAAAAAAATTAAAGTACTTGAGATGTCGCATGTTCGAGATCCAGCTAAAATATTTTAATTTTTAAATTTAGAAGCTTGATTCACCTCTTTTATCTCAAAAACATATATTAAAGTACCCAAAAAAAAAGAGGACATATATATAATAATATAGGTTGAGAAATCAGAGATGCTTATTATTAATTGTAAATTTGATAAGGTGCTAGAGATTCGGTGCTTTTTTGGATGCCTATTTTTGGTAATGTTATCAATTTGCTTCCATGCGTCTTACAATATAAATAATATTTAGAAAGCACACTACGTACAATTTTATTAATAAAATGATTGGTATGAAGAACCAACCTTTGGTTCGATCTATTAAATATGATATCTATATGAAAATATACTTAAAGACTAAATTTTATATTTTTTTTAGAATGTTTTTACTACTTGTAAATTTTAGATATATAAAAAGTCAATACTTCTGAATGGTCAAGAATTTTTGAATCTCTTGAAGACATATATATTAATTAGTAAGAGTAGCTAGCTAATACAAATTAAAGTTTGCTGACATGAGGAAAAGAAAACATGAAAACGGTTGTAACTTGTACTGCAGAGGCAACAGCTAGCTAGCTAGGAGAGGTAGATAAAAATAAATGTGGCTATATATTTATGGAATAATAGATACGTCAGACATGCACCATATTTCAATTGGATATAAGAGATAGCCTTATTTTTGTACAGGACTGGTACAAATTAAAGAACCATATTCTTATCCTTTCTGCGCTGGATCGATGGGCATATATGAAAAGTAAGAATAAAAAGATGTCACTGACATTACGAGATAGATGCACACAGATATTGATATAGATGTAGACATGTGATGCCACGATCCAACATCGTTTTATCTACATCGATCGATTCACCAGTTATATATATTGTATTTCTTTAAAAAAAAATCTATATATATATATATATATTTTTTTGAAGAAAAGTGATATATACTACTGATTTCATTTAAAATCAAAACACATCTGATTTAGTACCAAATTGGTACCAAAATCATATATAACAAGTCCATACAGCTATTACAACAAAGTAAAAAAAAAAAAAAAAAAAAAAAAAACAAGTTTACTGATCGGCGTAAAAGCGCAACGCAAGTTTCGGTACGCTCGGGAGCGTACCTTTTAAAACCGCGGTTACACCTTCCGATTAGGGTTGCAAGTGCACAACCCTATCGAGGAGTATAATCGGGTATCGATCCACAGGGACGGTTCCTTTATCTAGATATTTACTTATCTCGACTAAAGACTAGAAGTGAGAAAGAGGGGATTTTGGTGTTTAATTTTCCGAAAGAATCAACTCAACCAATCACACAATGATATAGAATAGTAAATGTGCAAGAAAAGGTATAAACTGTGTTTTGATTTGGGATAAAAGGTGTTTCAAGAGTTTCAGACTTCATCTCTGATTTGCCTCTAGTGGTACGGCCCTTACCAAGTTGGTACGGCCAGGCCGCACCAACCTAGTAAGACCAAGCCGTATGGGGCTTGGTACGGGTAGGCCGCACCACTCTTGTAAGGGCCGTACTGGTTTACCAGAATAGAGCTTACAAGTTCGAGTTGATGCATTTCTTGCTGGTACCTCGTATTAAACTCTTGATAAAGGTTCAATTGACCATACCTAAGGTTCTTAAACCTCAACTCTCGTTTTTTGGTTCAAGATCTAAGTTTTGGAATCAATTCTTCACCTTCTAGGGTTTCTAAACCTCAACTCTCGTGTTTTGGTCCAGATCCTCTAGTTGATTGATTGGAGATCTAAGGTAACCTCTAATCTGTCGATTAGAGGAGAATTCAACCTTTCGGCTTCAATTCGATCAAGTCTACCTAAAGGGATTGGTTTGGTTGAGAGAAGGCAATGGTCACATGACCTTGTTAGGGTTGATCCACCACTATAGGCACACCACATGCAATCACAGAAACACAAAGCAATCAAAACAAGCAAATTCACAATCAAATCAATCACAAGAGTTCATACAAGATCCAAATCAAGAAAAACAACACAAATCAAGAAAATCCATCTACAAACCCTAGAAACGAAAGTCTACTACTCACAAGTCATGGATCTGTCCAGAAATACAAGAAAAGAGATAGAGAAAGTCATGAAAGAACTAGATTGAAGATCGGGAATGGAGAAGGTGTAGATCCGTCGATTCTCGCCTCTTCCTCTTCCTTGATCTTCTCTCCTTGCTCCTTTGCTCTCTTTCTCTCTTTCACTGAGCTCTCAATCTGGAATGAAGTGGCCTCCTCGAAAATGGAGAGATCCCTCGCTTTAAATAGCCTCTGCCAAGATTTGAATTCTGTCAGGCGGCATCTATGTACGGCCTGTACCAAGGTGGTACGGCCAGGCCGTACAAGATGGGAGAGGCTGGATCGGCTAAGTCTGGTAAGGGCCGTACCAAATCTGGTAAGGGCTGTACCAAGTCTGGTAAGGGCCGTACCAAGTCTGGTAAGGGCCGTACCAAGCCTGGTAAGGGCCGTACCAGAGAGTCCAAAAACGCCGTTTCTTCATGTATTTTGCTCCAATCCTGCAGAAAACAAACAAACTCTCAGCAGTACCAAATTCTAAGGATATATCAATGAAATGCACGTGATTTTGACAATTTAGAACGTGAATTTGGTACGAAATCAAGTCAAATATAGTCTAAATATGCGAGGTATCATTTACAAAAACAAGTCCACAACTAAGAAAAGTAAAACATAAGAATCTACTAAAAACTTTGAAATATATAAAGCTAAGGACTATATATCCAATAAATTTTCATCACTCTCTTCTTCTCCAGACATTGGAGATGGAGAGTTATCAGCTCCAAAACCTTGCATATCCTCTGAACTGTCTACTTAAGAAATAGACATCAGAAGGTTCACTACTTGAGCCAAAGAAATTATATATATATACAGAGAGAGAGAGAGAGAGAGAGAGGTGTTAATTTTCATATACCACCGTTTTTCTTTACCCATATTTGAATGTAGCAAAAGAAATTAATTAATTAATTAAATGCACGTAAAATTACAATAATGTTAACACCTCAAGCATAATTGAATAGGATTAGAGTATGCGAATTATGTGATGTCAGGATTCGATCGACCTCATTTGAGAGTTGCACCTGACAGAGATATTTTAACGAGGTCGGTGCTATTTGCCGATCTTGTAGAGAGATGAAGGAGAATCTCCGGGCAGCATAGGCATAGGCAGTGTACGGATAATGAGATAAATTCAGTTCTTCCATATATAGCATCCTCTTTTTTTCCAAAAAAAATATTCAGTTCAGATATTACTTTGATTTACGGCATCCATTTGTTCACATAAATTACTCTTCTGTGGCGTGGAGCAAATTAAAACATCTTCTCCAAATTAGAGTAAATTTTTTTTTTTTTTTGCATAGCTAGTACAATAAAGAATTATTTTTGTTTTTCCAAGTAATTTCAGTTAAAAGCTACTGCAGTTAATTTTCTTTGATTGGTGTTGACCAAATTTTAAGTCAACCCTACCCCAATTTATACCATGAGAGATAATTTCAACATTTTTCTTTAATGTCATGCATATTATTTCTGTTATATATCCGAATATATCCGCTCTTTTTTTATTATGATCAAATAATTTATATTTTTTTTTCAAACTATAGGAACTTTCATGTGATAAAGCATGTCATTTTTCATTATATATAATTTTAGAGTTAACTTTTTTTTTATAGATATTATAAAAATTTAATTTATTCTGATATAACTCTATTAAGAGATCGACGGTCCTAGTAAATCAAAAAGCGGTCAAATTAAACATGCATTTATCACTAGGTTGTCTTTGGGAGTAAAATGACTAAAAGAATAACTCGGAATTAAAGTTAATCTTTTTGAGAGGCGATGATAAATTTTATCCCTAAATCATCCCTCTCAGAGGCAGCTCTAGAGAATTCTATATATTAATGCCCCTTGGAAAGTCGAATGGACAATTATAAATTTTTCAGAAGAGAAGCATAAAAATAGACCATGTGAATATGTGATGACTCAAGCCATATTGACTTATAATAAAGTTGCCATTAATTGTCAATGCAAAGTGATGAGAAGCATCTCATTTTGCTAGACTAGGCTAGAGGTTTCTACTGTAACAAGATGTTTCAAATGGAACCTCCTCCACAGCACTTTTTTTTTTTTTTAAGTTTTAAAATAGCCCTTTGAATCTTTGCTCAAATCAACAAAAATCTGATCGGAGACTCATCATAAAGTTTCTTTAACCACAGCGAAGCAGATATGGTCATGAGATTCCCAGATAAGAAAGATTATCTAGTTCTGGCTGAATAATGGACATCTCCAGTGAAACGATGCTGACATCACATTATTACATTCTGTCCAGAGAAATGAAATAGTTCAAGGCTCCGTAATGTACAATATATAATCACCACTATTTTCACAAGTCAAGAACATATATAAGCATCGCAATCTTTTGCAAGTGAAAAATCACGAAAATCAGTAGGTTTGTGTTAGGGTTGATTTGGATATGGAACAGGTACACACGATCATTAGGTAAAATTAAACAATTCTACTCAGATACAATACTACAACAATTGTTACCAAGATAAGGGCACTGACAATATTATGTTCAGCAATTAATCCCGACTGGTCAACTAGCTCGATAAATTATATCAAAGCAGCAAAAGAAGTGCATGCTTGTTAATAAGCTAGTTAGATACTATTTTAGGGGGATTTATTGTCACTCAGCATGCTATTTATGGCTGGTTACAATAACCACAACCATCAGTCAGATAAGAGTCAAGACTCCCTACTCATACCAGGAACAAAGTAGCAAATCAAACGGAAAATAAACAGGTGCAAAAGGTGAATAATAAACTGGACATTGCCAAAATTTATTCATATAATTATTCATGGCATGGATAAAAATACCATGCAGTTCATAATTACAAATTTAACAGACACATAAATTTTACCAAGGAAACTCATTACTTGTTCTTCTTTGGATATTCCCTTGCTCCAAATATTGTTGACCCGATTCTAACATTAGTGCTGCCCATTTCAATCTGCAAAATTAAATTATGTCATTGTATCTTGAATTCGGATAGACTGTGTTGGAAATGTCATACAGGTCAAATTATATTGGGCCGAAATTAATAGTTAATTTCTGAGATTAAAATATAGATTAAACCATATTGGGCTGCATCAGTTATGAGCCAAAACTTCTACACTCTTTCTGAATAGGTGCATCTGACTAGGTGCAACCTAACAGATACAATCTAATAGGTGCGTATAGACCAACTGGGCTTTATATATGTGTGTTCAACAGTTGAGATTCAAACTGACCATCTGCATATTCTAGGGGTAAATTCTATCTTGGATTTAATTTTACACTCGGATCTTGATTCTGGTAGAAACTGAATTGAATTGTAAACCAATAATAGTACCCGAATTCCTTACACTATGTTGGCCCAAACTGTTCAAATACAGCTGCACCAGCTATTATTAGGATACCAGTCTGAGCACAAGCAAACACGTAGTTCATTACCAAAAAGATATCAAGATTGATTTTAAATAAAAAACATACTGGTTCAAAAGCAATTCATTGCTTGCTCAATAAATAAAAATCTGAAGTTGTGTAAGTTCGTATCTGAAATTTGTTCCTCTTGATCTAAATCTAGTTCTTTTTCAAGTAATTCTTTCTCAAAATTTTTAAAAATGATGGTAAAATTGACAAGCCTAAGGGAGTTGTGAAGGTAGCCAGGTAAGCTATCTGTCAGCTCAATACTCAATTTGTTGATGGTCAAGAAATATCTACCAGAAAAGGGCTAATTTATACAAATTCTACAAATCAATGGAGTTTCTACAAATGAGGATAGACAGGCTACTTGGATAGCCGGTTACTAATAGCATGGAAAAATTGGAACTTACTGCTTGTTCAAAGTCCGCAGACATGCCCATAGATAGCTCGCACTCCTCTTCTGCCATTCCCAGCTCTGCACAAACCTTCTTCCGGCAATCAAACAACATCTGAACAAAAAAAGGAGTCCCCAAGTGTTAGTCATACTGTCTTTTTGTTTACTTCTGTATAGTTGCTCTGAAACAAGTTGAGAGCTCACTTTCTATTAAAATAAACATGTTAAGACCAAATATGTTTGGGGGGGGGGGGGGGGGGGGGGGGGTAGGGATAAAGTCAAAATAATTTAAAAATAATTAAAAGGCCAAATGGGGTGAAATAAAGGAAAAGCTCGAGTCTTAGTTAAGACTTTATTGTGTAATATTGGGAGGTTAATTGAAGCAAGGTTGGTATATTGAGGTTTCATTAGTGATCACTATGGAGTTGCAAATGTTTTGGTCAATGACCACAGTACAATCAAAATCTGAGCTTGAGGAATTAACCTGGAAATTTTCTGGGGTAGATGAATAGTCAAGCATCCCTATTGTCATTAGACCTGAAAAGATGAGATTTGAACAACCCAATTTCACATGCTTTGCTAGCTCCACACAACCTGATGGTTCCACCCCAAATTTGGCTGCAAAATACAGGCAATATATAACAAATGTAATCAAGCATATATTTTTTTGGAAATTTTTTAGATTCATTGAAAATCGCTATTTTTAATGGTCCAAATTTGTCTGAAAAACAACAATTTTCAAAAATTCTAGAAAAATAGTAAAAGATTTCAAAAAAATGTAAAATTTAGCCAAACACATATATTAATATGAAGAACAAGATGAACGGTTTCGATCGGTTATTTGAACTTTGAATCCGGTGATTTGTAGTCCAATATACAAAAATGCTTATGCATTGCAATGTATGGTAGCTTTACTCTCTCTCTCTATATATATATACACATATATGAGATGCTACGATGCTTTGGAAGTTCACATGGTCAATTCGAAAAAATTACTGTTTTGCTGTGAACAGTAAAAAAATTTGGACCATCAGATCAGCGACTTTCAAAATTGCTTAATAAATAGTAAAAAAATTCCAAAAAATGTAAAATTTGGTCTCCAAGCACATTTCAATATGGAGAACAAGATGAACGGTTCGGATCGACGTTTTGAACTTTAAAATCGCAAAATATGAGCGTGAAGTAAAATAGTCGCTTTACTTTGCAACTCACCGTAACCCATCTCTCTCTCTCTCTATATATATATATATGATCTGTCACATAACATATTGCCTTGGGTCAAATAAGAATCACAATTTAGGCCATGTTATAGTATATGTTGATGAAAAATAAAAGCATCATCATAGTAGCCACATATGTACCAACTGCACGATGAAGAAATGACAGCTTATATCAGTTTTCTCCACTGAATAATTGACCAAACATGGTAAAAATGTTATTTTTGACAAAAGCTGTTCAGAGTTTAGACAGATCAACTAGTAATAAAAAATAAAAAATCAAAGGAGCCAAACCAGAAATCAAAAGAAAGAAGCATTCAAAATGTTCGCATACTCACATTCTTCTCCACTGGTGTTTACTTGAACCAAAACCTTCAAAGGCTTCCTCCCCAAGCTTCCTACTACGCGATCAAGATGATTGGCTATCTGACAAGGAACAAGGATGAACAAAAGTTACTTCAATCACAACAAGTATCTGATAACAACCGAAGTTACCAAACAAAATTAAACATCTATCAGCATAATTCACTTGCAATCAGGTAACAGAACAAAATTGGAAACCAAGTCAGTTTAATACCAATACTACAATGTTAGTTTATGCTTCTAGAGAAAATCAAACATACAGGCCTACATAAATCACAAGGCCGTAATCAATCTGTAAAGGTAACCAACTCAGTCAGGCATCATGACTGAAATATAGAAAAAAAATGGCAAACAAAAGAAGAGAAAAGACGAGAGCAGTGTGATTTTCATATTGTGGATGCCCGCCCCCCCCCCCCCCCCCCCCCCCCCGCCCCCAAAAAAAAAAAAAAAAAAAAAAAAAACTAAACTTCCTCCCATCTCCCTCAAAACAAACTGAATTTTAATTGTTTTTTAGATAAACCCCGAAGAAACTTTGACTATAAGTATGTAAACCAATTTAATTAAAGAATAGTGTACCTTTTCATCATCAACACTCTCAACCATGTAAAGGTTAGGCACTCCAGCTGCAACAAGAAGTATGAAGCAGTCATAATAACTTCCAACTTTCCTTTGGGCAGTACAAATTTACAAACACATAATAGCACATCCACCAATGATTGCAAATTTGGCCAGTGAGCCAATGTTTAGCAGTTTTGGCACCAGTAATGTTATTTGACAAACATATAAGCCTTGGAAAGCTGATGGGAGCTTTACGCAAGATCTTCATTTTTGACGCGGATCAATTGGCGGTACATCCTTTTCATCAGCAAGAGAGACCTTTTGTTCCTTTTTAATAATAGAATTTAGACCTTTCAAAGTGGTCTTCTTGGATTTTATTCCATTTTTTTTTGGCCTGTCCCCTTGATGTAATGAATAGCCTTTTAGGTTTATGAATCATTAGTGGGCAAATAGCCCACTCAAAAAAAAAAAAAAGATAGCAATAAGAACTTTATTAATCATGTTATAAATACTAATGTCCAGCTCGCAATGAGTATTATTTCTATATTCTGTCAAGCAAGTCTAAATTATACATTGATACCATAAAAAGTCTACATAATTTATATAATTTGTTATCCCACAATAAAAAAGAATTAGGAAATTATATATAAGAAAACAAAACTGAGAATAATCCTACACTCTGAGATAAAGATGAGTTTCTAAATCGTTAATTCTATTTTTGCAACATATAGTGCTAACTTAAGTGAGACTAGGTAACAAAATCGAATTGATCGGCGATATACTGACAACAACTTAGGCCTCATCTGATCAGAGTACATTTAATCACTTTCTAATGCTGTTTATCGGATGCTCAATAGATGTTTAACCGATGCCAATATTAGCATGGCAGGACATCAAATAGTCAACTAAGCCCAAAGAATGAATAAAAATTCATTTAAAATGGTATTGCCAATTTGGAGACATGAATAACGCAAATCTGCCAAAGAGAATTAAGATAAAACAGAAGAGGAAAATAGATGCATACATAATAATGCTTTTGCTTTGTTGCTCTGTAGGTTTCCAATAAAATGCCATTCAATATCCTCAGGAAGCTGTAAATCAAAAAGTAAAAAAAAAATATAACAAAATAAAATGGAACTTCATTTAAGTTTCTAAAGAATAAATCATAATTACCATATAACCTCGTTGTTTTCTTGCATTAACAAGAAAAAAAAAATTACTTCCTCCAATTTTCACAAGATGCCCAATGATTTCTCCCACCAAGGACCATAGTTCAATGACCCCAACACCATTAATGGTTTTCTTTGATAAAAGAAACAAAGCAGTAAATTTAGATAGAAATCAGCAGATATCAGACTGACACCAGAATTAGATGTTTTCTTTTCTATTTATGACTACACAAGCAAATCTACTCTCCTTTTTCTGTTTTTACTTAGACAAAAGTAAGACAGGGACTAGAAGGTTATAAATTCTAAAATCCCACCGCTGTTCTTACTGAAGCATAATAGTTCGATCATCCATTATGACGTAACCCGCAATAGTAACACATGAAAAAATGCATGTCGCAGGTTACAATCGCTAGTACCCAAAGTACACCGTAGCATTTTAGAGGAATGTCAGTCACCAGACTCACAACAGAGTGAGATCAAAGAGTCAATAAAATCAGTCATCAATCTCTCATCATGCATACAACAAAATATCAATACCTGAGGGGCTTTCTCGATCATTTCCTGCACATAATTCTCTCCAAAAAAACGATGTCCGGTCGAATCGTAAACCGCCTTTACTAGAGAGACGGGTTTGGTCTTGCTTACGGCCACGACTCGAACCTGAGACAGCGAGCGGCCGGAGCGCTCCGCCGCCTGCTTCACGCGCGCCATGACCTCCCTCATAGCCGCCGCAGCGGCCATCCCTGCCTCCATCGCCGCCGGAGCCGACATGAATGAAATCCTCTCTCTGAGACAGAATCTCGAGCCGATGGAAAGTACTCCAACCCCTTACCTCAAAATGAGTTTGAATCCGGTCCGTTCGTTATAAACCAGCACGAATCTTAAAATACCTCTTCATTATAACGGACTGAATTAGCCCGGATTTTGATTGGACGGTTTGGATTGAAAATCAAACGATAGACTACCTCGGAGGTTCCGGAATCTTCCCTCGCTTTCCCTCGCCTATGAATTGTATGACAATGACAAATAAATTATTTAAATTCGATTTAATAGAATCAAAAATTCATAATTTAAATATAGGAGGTATTTAGATATATGTCCATCATAACTTCATCAATTAGATATTTACCTATCAAAACTTTAAATTTAATTATTTTCTCATTCAAACTCATTAAATTTATTTATATTCCCATTTTGTGATTTAATCAATTAAAAACACTAATTAATACTTATAAAACATATAAAATGATATTTTTGCCCCTAACTTTGGTTTGCTCTACTCTTTCTTCTTCATAGTTGATCCTCTTGTTTCTTGTCACGCCCCTCCACCTTTCCTTCTCTTCATAAGCACACAACTAGTCCGAGAATCATTTGAGTGAATGATATACCCAACTCAATAAAGAAAAAAGAGAACATTTTACCTTTCATGAGCACCACTGTCCACTGGTATGATAACATCAAATGAGGTATACACTTGATACAATTTTCTAAAGGCAGCCCTAATTATCCAATACCCACCCAGCAGATTATCAATTTCTCATTTCAGGTAAGACTGGTAAGAGGTCAAAAGAAGGGAAATTTACGGTGGTAAGGATGACCTGATAACATAGCCAATACAGAACGACAATGACAAAAAAATTCATGAGATTTTATCTTATCAAAATCTTGATCAGTCCTATGATTTCAAATAATATTTCACAAAGAGAGAAACAATAAAGTTTGATTAATTAAACAGAGCAACTAATTAAAGTCTAGTGGTTATGCAAAGTATCTAATGGTAGAGATACACTACCACATCGATCAATGGATGATAGTGGCAAAATAAAACACAGCTAGGCCCCTAAATTGAACCAGCAACACCTGTCTTCTTTTCAACCAAGAGGTCCAAGACTTTTCTTTCCTTATCCTTTACGTGCACAACGGAAAAAAAGAAAAAAAAAAGAAACTGTCATCTAATGCTCATAGTTCTGTTACTAATTTATTGGCAAGATGGATATCAATTATTTTTTAAGAAACTGAAAACATGGATTTTAGTTGGATATATTTTCAAAAAAAAAGTAAGTCAATTATTCTAATCAATGCTCGGATACTCTTATTTAGGGTGTCAATGGATATGATATGAGTCGGATCGAGAGTTACGCAACACTCCTGCAATAGAAAAGAGGAGAATGAGGGGCGTGACAAGAAACAATAAGAGGATTAGTTATTATGAGCAGTGAAAGGGACGAGCAAACCCAAGTTACCAAGTTAGGGACAAAAATGTCATTTAATTTGTTTTATAAGTATTAATTAGTGTTTTTAGTTGATTAAATCACCCAATGGGGATGTATACAGAATGAATGGATTTGTATGGGGAAATAACTAAATTTAAAGTTTTGATGGGTAAATATCTAATTGATGAAGTTATGATGGATATATATCTAAATTTCTCTTAAATATAATTCAGTTCTACAAGTAAATAAAACGCGAATCATAATTTGTATCTGTATGCTAATAGTATAATCTTTTGGTTTTAGAGGATCTTTTAGGACTTGTTCGGCAACGTGGGAATTTAGTGGGAATAAGAATTTTTCATTTGGGATTGGGAATTTCAATTTGTCAAAATCAAAGTTATTTAACCTATGAGAAATTTTAGAGTATAGGTGTTCGACAAATGTATGAAATTGTTATAATGTTAGTTTTTTTTTTTCTTTTTTTTTTCCCTTTTTATAGGAGATGTAATACTAAAATTAAACTATTATAAGTATATTGATTCTAATTACTAATTATGATCAATATAATCGTATATATTATATTCTCAAAATGTTTAAATGCGTAAATTGACAATACACACTTAATATTAGCTTAATCTATTAAAATTAAGCATTGCTAGTTTAATTATGCTTGTTTAATTAATTAATTTTATTATTATGTTGTGTTTGTTTAATTAATTTTTGTTTTTGTGTTTGTTTAAATTGTGCTTGTTTATGAAAAAATAAAATAGCTACAAAGTAAATTTTATTTTGAAAATCATGGTTAGTATATAAAATGAATATTTTTCATGATTAAATATGATTTCAACCTTTATAATAAATAATTGGAGCATTATTAATATGATTTCCACCATTGTGATAAATAATTGGAGCATTATTTTTTTTAAGTATGTTTTTAATTACGTTCTGTACCTGAATGAGGGTTTGATGAGCCATAATGTCTAATTACATTTCCAATTTTTATGCATGCTCAAAAGTTGAGAAATAAAACGGAGGTTAGATCCAATTTTTTTTCCCATAAAAAGTGAGTCAAGAAGGAAGGAAGAATAATTGAAAATTTGAATTCTAAAGGGAGAATGTACAAATTGTCATTCATTTTCAAACCATCAAACAAAATACCCGAATTTTTTATTAATAGAAATAAAATAAAATAAATATTTAAAAAGAACATTACTTTAATTTTTTTGCCAATACTAGGTAGATCGGGTCGTAACAACCCGTCCTACCGGATGGATCCAAATGCCCCGTCCTGGTTAATTACGCTTATGCCTTAACCAACATGGAAAAAAAAAATCCTGGACAGGTTTAAGCGTCCCGTACTACTGCGTAAAAAAAAAAAAAAACTCTGGACAGGTTTAAGAATCCCGTCCCAACCCGTAAAAAAAAAAAAAAAAACCTGGACAGGTCCTCTTAACCCGTCCCCCACTCTCTTTTTACTTCCCCCATTCTTTCTTCCATTCTTTCTTCTGCGCGGCTTCTGCTTCTCTTCTTCGCTCATAGTAGATCGGCGCATGGGACGGACTAAGGCAACCCGTCCGGATCTTTTGTAAAATTTTCCCCCGCACCATCTCTGTCATTGATTATTTCAGGTTTGTTTTAAATATAATTAAATTAAATTAGTATAGAAATGTGTTAATTTCTAATTTGATTTGTTATCAAACTATTGATTGTAGTAAACTTAATTAATTTGTTAATTACATTTTAAAAGAATTAATTAGGAGTGTTCAAACGGTTCGGTTTTGGATCAAATCGAATTAGTTCGGTTATTTCGGTTTATTAGATCAATTCGGTTGGTTTTTCAAAATCGAATTATAATTTCGGTTCGGTTCGGTTTGAAAAAAATTTAAAACCGAAATTAAATTGAACAAACTGAGCAAACCGAAATAAAACTTTGGTTCGGTTTGGTTGCAATGCTAATTCGGGTCGGTTCGGTTCTATTTTTAAAACTGAATGATAACTTTGGTTTGCCAAGTTCGGTTCGGTTTCAAAAATATCATGCATGCAGAATGTCATTAATTTTTATTAGTGGTTAGTAATTTTAGTAATTTATTTAATAATATTCTTAATTTTTATTAGTGGTTTGCCAAGTTCGGTTTGGTTCGGTTCGGTTCGGTTCTATTCTTAATTTAGTAATTTATTTAATAATATTAGTGGTTAGTAAATTTAGATTGTTATTAATTTTTTTTAAAATATCATGCATGCATAATGTCAAGCAGTCATGATCAGGGTGGCCCTTCACATGCTGCAGCTGCACATGTTGATTTTGGTTTTGAATCGGCATGGTCAGCAAATAATTTTAGCAATTTATTATGGATGCCACATGACCAACATAAGGTCTCACGAATCCATGATGATGTAAGTTACTCCATGAATCATATAATTTTATTTTTCTATAGAATGATATAACTATTTGAATTACAATATTTTACTTTAATTAAATTGTATAACATTGACAGGATTATAGAGATGTAGGAGTGGACCCTCGAGATATCTGGACTGGGATTAAGTACAACGACCTTTGCAAACCATTCTTGCTTAGACTCGGTTTGTATCAGGTTTCTCAAATGGCTCACATAAAAATTGATCCAGCACTTCTCGCTGGTCTCGTGGAGCGATGGAGACCAGAGACCCACAGTTTTCATCTTTCCGTGGGAGAGATGACAATTACGCTGCAGGATGTTTCTTATCTCTGGGCGCTGCCGATCGTAGGGTTACCGGTGACAGGTCCTTCAGACCGTACTTGGTCTATCTTAGTGGATCAACTTCTTGGAAATGGGACCGCAAGTGCGGTGCTTAAAAAGAAAAAGAGATCAGGGCCAAACGACACATAAGAGGTTCAAACGACTTCTGGGTATGCTATAAGTTTGAAGGAGTTGCGTATTCGTTTTGCTGCAATGCCAAATACGCAACCGGGTGAGCCGACAGAGGAGTAGATACGCCAGTACACAAGGGCGTATGTACTCAATTTGTTCGGGTCTATGTTTTTTGCTGATTCATCGGGAGATTCAGTTCCGACAATGTATTTACAATTTCTTGAAAATCTTGATTCCCCGGAGCCCTACAACTGGGGTGGGGCTGTTCTAGCTTATCTCTACAGAAGCCTTTGTGTTGCGGTTTAGCGTAAAACAAAGCTTATGTCAGGGCCAACTATGCTTCTACAACATTGGTGTTGGTCTCATTTACCGACCGGCCGTCCTCGTCCCTTAAATAATTGGAGTCCAAATTGGGCCAATCCAAATGAGCTAGAGTGTCCAGCATTCGGAGATAAGTGGTGTTGTCTACATGATTATCGCCAAGGTCACAATCGGAGTGGAGTTAGTTACTTCCGCAACGAACTGCAGAAGCTCGAAGATTACATGGTAAAATGGGAGCCCTACAATGCATTGTTAAATCAGATACCGTGTCAGTTGCCATCACGAGTTAATAACCAAAGGGGTGTATAGCTAGCTCGTGTGTCACTTGTGCACTTTTGGATAATTGAGCATTATTATCCATATCGTGTGATGAGGCAATTTGGGTATGCGCAGCCGCTCCCGCCACCACTACCGCTCCCCGAGGATGAGGTACGCCGGTTACATAAATTTGTTCACAGTGCCAATGTGGGACTAGTAAATTGGTCTAATGTGCACCAGAATTACGTAAATGAGGCATCTAATCCAGGAGACCACTTGGTTGTTCCAACCAGGTATTGGAGTCATTACGACATATTGTTATATCGAAGTTGGTTCCAGGACAATGGCATGTTCAACATCTTCTTAGGAAAGCGGTGCATAAATGGTCTTGATAATCCCATTCTAGAATACAGAGATGAGATTGGCGAAGTAGGGTACATTCCCGGTGCCCCGAAATCGACATGTGATGTAAGTTTTATAAGTTAAAAATATTAATGAGATGTTATTATTCTTTCAATGAACTTATCACTTTTTTTATTTTGTAGACATTACGAGGGATGAAGATAATATCAGCAGCTCTGGGATTGATGAAATCAAGGACACTCAAGAAAATAGGAAAATTTTTTCTGAAAGCAAGTTGTGGTCTTCTTAGAGACAACGGTATGGATGCTAAATTGCAAAGTATGTTGAGGGCGGCCGATCTTCCAGACAATATCGATGACATCTCAGACGGTGATAATCCAGAACACATCCCTAACTTGCCACAAGATTTAGATCCCAACTATCATGAGAGATGGATAGAAACAAATGATGGGTTAAATGAATATCTTGCAAGCTTTCAAATCGAACCTAGTCATGTTGAACTGGTAAGTATAAAAAAGAATACTTTAATTGGTTGTTGATTATGTTTATTAAGAAAAGTAATATTTATAGGGGGATGAGGATCATGGCACGGCTGCACAAGGAAACACAGATGGGCAATTCTTCTCGGAGTTGTTGGGTACCTCGGTATATTACAAAGATCATCAAGCAGGACCTAATCAGGTCCATCAGGTAGTAATTTCATCACTTATAATGTTTAATTTTCATGATCATTGATATGGTTTATTAAGTACTAAATTAATTATTATAGGAATTAGAAGTTCCTATCACGTTCGCACAAGACAACACAGGACCTGATCAGGTTTATTAGGTAATTTTAACTCTCTTGGAATAAATTTTAAATAATCGTTTATTGTGTTTGTTACAAATAGTAACATAGTTATTTCAGGGTATGAATGCGTATGTCAGTTGGGACCAAACATATGATCAGGCCTATCCTCCGGATGCGCAATACACGGGTCACACAGGACCTAGTTCGATCTATCAGGTAATAATTTTCAAATTTTTATTTTTATTTAAATAATAGTCGATTATGTTTACTAAATGCTAAAATGAATGTTGTAGGATTCGGATCACATCGAGCTGGCCTCACTAGATGTTACTGGTGCACAAGACAACATAGGATCTAGTCCAGTCGTTACGCCACGTACACAAGTAGTGAATGACTTTTTCCCATCGTACAATAATGTTTACGTTAGGCGTAAGAAAGCAGACAAACAAGAACGAAGATACCCCGAGCGAAACTGCCGAGCACTAGATTTGTTCACTTTCGATTAAATAGATTGTTAGTTAAATAAATTGTTAGTTAAATGGATTTTTATTTAAATGGACTGTTACTTATTTTAGCTTATGTTACTTGAAAATGTTTTCACTTTGTTCTTATTTCGGTTATATTTTGTATGAATGCTATTATGTTCTTATTTTATCTTTTATTTTGGTATCACTCTATGCAAGTAGTTATAAATCTATGCAAGTAGTTATAAATGTAAGTAGTTTAATATTAAAATCTCCAATGAACTTAATTTCGGTATCGCATACACTTAACTAGTTAAAAAAAAAATAACAAACTTCATGACAAACTTAAAATGAGCTACAAACATAATCTCCAATGACAAACCAAATAACAAAAATAAACTACTTAAAAAGAGTCTTGAACGTACGACTTCATTTTCGACTGTAACCAGAAGATGTTCCTGATTTAAAAGCATTAATTAGAATACACAATTTTTGAATAAGGAAAAAAAATAATCAATATTAAAATATTAAGAAACCTGCTGTATATATGTCAGACACAGAATGTCTAGCTTGCTGTCCCTGATTCCTACTAGCTGAAGCCTCTAAACAAATAACACAACAACAAGGTCGTTAATATATTATGTACATACATTTCAAATGAGAATGACACAAAAATAATGCAACCAACCTGTCGCACGTCTGTCAGACGTCGAACGTCTAGCTTGGTGTCCCACTCTCCTCCCTTGCATTTCATCCATCGTCATGACTATACGAGCGTGCTTTCTCCTACCCTTCTTGATTTTGTTATTATCCGGAACAATAGTTAGACCATCATAGCGAGGCCATTCACATTGGTTGGCATAGCCGTGAAATTGGCCACTCCAAGTTTCGGTAAGTGTCTTTGCGGAATACAAATGATTCACGAATATGTTGTGGTTGTATCTCCGTTCTCGACACACGGCAAGTACATGAACACATGGTATACCGGTAAGCTGTGGTTTGAGACATGCACATTGTGCTATGTTTCCATTGCTTATGATGACCTTATACCGGAAAGTTTCTTTTTTATAAGTAAAATTTCCATCTCGTTCTTGTACACGACCCTCTCATCATTCACCTTGACCTTGTGTTCACCGTGCACACCGAGTGGCATGGAATTCATTTCCAGACACTTTTTGATTCTTTTAGCCAATAGTTTTTCAACTCGCTCTGACCAAAGTTGTTGACTAGCTAAGCGAGCCATTGCTTTCTCTTGTCTATCCCTAAACCATGCAAGACACTTGTAATATGTGTT
This sequence comes from Carex pumila, assembly GCA_033356055.1. Classification (NCBI taxonomy): domain Eukaryota; kingdom Viridiplantae; phylum Streptophyta; class Magnoliopsida; order Poales; family Cyperaceae; genus Carex; species Carex pumila. The sequence continues at coordinate 144,151 of JARJHM010000391.1, read as the reverse complement.
TTCCACCAGTGCAACGGCTGGCAGTCTCCAGCTAAATTTGAATACATTATTCAACGATTCAGATCTGTTAGTAGTCATAATTCCCCAACGAGCGTCGTTGTTCATACATTGATACATCTTCCATGGTTTAGGGATCTCATTATGATTGGTATCTTGATATTTACCGACATTATTTAAGTACGCAACTGCATCTGGATTTTTCTTTCGTAATATTTCGAAGAACTCCTCAAACCTCCGTGGCTTCTTTTTGTTGCAAAGTATTTTAAATAAGTCACAAAGTTTTCTATTGTGTACTTTTTTCATCAAATTCTCGACAATGTGTTGTGAGCACAATCTGTGAACGCACTCGCCACCATCCTTGTACCAACCACCGTATCTATCGGTGAATACTTTCTTGATCCCCATGTGCCGATCAGAAACAACGCACATGAACTTATTACCAATTACCTCCAGACACAGCCACCTCATGAACCATCCCCATGTCTGGAAACTCTCTTCCCCGACTAATGCAAAAGCCAGAGGAAGCAACTGGTTCTCAGCATCGTAACCGCACGCTATCAGCAATCTCCCTTGATACCTACCAGAAAGGAAGCATGCATCAATACTAATGATTGGACTGAGATGAGGCACTGCATCAATGCACGGACCGTAAGCCCACGCAGCTGCCTTAAACAACCTTTCTGTTGGATCTCCTGTGGGTTCGTGCGCAACTCCGAATTTTGTTCCTAGATTGTCTTTTTTAATTGCTTCCAACAATGGAGTGAGAAGGTCAAAAGATTTTTCCCAACTACCGAATAGTTGTGCGATTGCCAGCTCTCGGCCACGCCACAACTTGTTATATTTGGGAATGATTCCCTTGTATTTTTTACGAACTAACCCTTTAACGCTTTTAATGGTTAAGGCAACATTTTCCCTAATATCTTCTCGTATAACATCGACGACTATTTTTGCAGTTAATTGTGCATGATCGGTACGAGAAGCATCGACATGGCATGTATGTGGTCCTAAAAGTGTTCTAATTTCCCACTTAGATGAAAATAATCCAGACTTAGCATACAAACGCCACGCACACCTGGTGTCCTTGTAATTGACTACCATGCTAGTTCTATTACTCCCCGTAATTTTTATTTCAATATTCTTTTTGATGTGATAACTATTTATTTTCAATTGTAGAGTCTCTTTTGAAGAGAACTCATTACCTACAGCAAGTGTATCATGAACATGTTTCGGCCTACCGAAGAAGTTGACATTTGCGGGTTGAAATGCTGAGGTGTCATTGAAGCTTGCCACAGGGTGACTTACACCGCGGTCACTTATGGGAAAATGTTCAGCCTGAACGCGTGGTGTTTGGTGTGATTGTGTTGAGGTATCATCCCGGACATCCCCTTCTGAATCATCTTCATTATCCCAGTCAGCGTCATCCTCACATGAGTCAGCATCCTCTTCATCATCACTTTGCAGCACATCATCAAAATTAGTATTAGGATCAGCTACCTCCGGTGGATCGATCCATGGGCTATTCTGATTATTGTATTCTGTCTGAACAGACAGTGACAACTCGTTCATATTGGGATAATGATGCAGATAAAGGTCTCGCCTCGGTGTTTGTTGTGTCAGATAGGGTTCAAAGAAACTGGGATCCGCATAGTTACCACTATATTGGGTATGTCGAGGGTCTTGCCTCGGTGTTTGTTGTGTCTGATAGGGTTCGAATAAACTTGGACCCGCATAGTTATCACTATAATGGGTCTATCGAGGTTCTGGATTTGTTTCCGACACCATACTATTAACGAATAACTGCGGTTGTATTTCACTGATGATTGGAACCAACTCAATGTATAAATCGAGAAAAGTATACTGGGTTTGGGCACGCATACATTGGATATAAATACCTCTCCAACTCTGATCGCACACAATTTCAATTTTCTCATAATAACTTCAGGCTGTTGTACCAACATTAACCCGTGCATGTGCTTTTAGGTTATACTCATTCTCAGAATATCCAAGTTGGCGATAAATTTCACCTTTCACATCATACCAACCGTATTCATCAGTCACACTCAATGAGAATCGAGGACTAATACTATACTCTACTCCTTTACGACCGTGTCGTATTTCACCACCAAAATAAATTCTCAGCATCAACATGATTAATTTTTTTATAAATTAACCTACACAATAATGAATAAATTACATGTTATTATTACATTAATAAAAACTAATATTAATTAAATTATTTTACAAAAATTACTGAATGATATAGCAGAAAATAACAAAATCATTTAATTGAACAAATATAAAGTTCAATAGTTACGTAAAAACAAATTAAGTTTGATAACATTTTAGTGATACCATTACAAAATTTACCTATTGAAATATATTCGTAACTAATATTAATTAAATAAAAATTACATAACCTACACAATAATGAATAAATTACATATTATTATTATTATGTTAATAAAAACTAATATTAATTAAATTATTTTATAAAAATTACTGAATGATATAGCATAAAATATAATTGAGTTACCTGTTTGAAATTTGATTTTGCAATTAACAACTTCTTTCTGTCTCTGTCTGAACGTCTTATGCTATAGCTTTCTGCGTGGAGGCGAATGAAAATGAGCGACAATTGTTATCTGACTGAAACGGACTGAAAATGGGAGCCTTTAATAAGTGGACGGGACAGGTTTAACAAAGCAGTCCGGGGTGTTAATTTTTTTTTAAACACGGGACGGGTTAAGAGGACCCGTCCAGGAATTTTTTTTTTTTTACGGGACGGGACGGGTTGCTTAAACCCGGCCTAGAAATTTTTTTTTTTACGGAGCGGGACAGGACCATTCAACCCGTCCAAGATTTTTTTTTCTTTTTCGTGATGTTGATTAATGTTAAATGGGATTAACTGAGACGGGTCAATTGGACCCGTCCGGTGGGACGGGTTTACAGACCCCGATCTACTTAGTTTTCGCAAAAAATTTGAAGTAGTGTTCTTTTTAAATATTTATTTTATTTTATTTCTATTAATAAAAAATTCTGAACAAAATACTCCTCTTCATAAATTATTAACAAAATGTCCTTGTGGGCTCCACTTTCTCCTCCTTTTTCTCTCCCTCTCACTTCTCCCCATTTACTCTCCATCATTTTTATTTAAAATGGAGGGTTATGCAACATATCAACAAATATAAAATACATTTCCTTGTTGCATAATCTGTTGTGTTTTATTTAAGAAACAAATCTCTTTATGCAATTTTTTATTTCAAATGGAGGATTATACAACAGACCATAAAATATAAAACACATCAAGATTGGTTTCTTATTTGATGTTGGTGATTAAATTTCTTTCAATCTAAAGATTGTAGTAAAATTATTTATTATTATGTTATTAATATTTTATAATAGATTCATTTAGTCTGTAGCAAATATTATTTTCTTAATATTTTGTATTTTATCCATAAAGTTTGTAGGCTTTAGCAGATATTTATTATTTTTTTGTTGCTGATTAAATTGCATTGAGATTGTTTCATGATGTGTTAAATTAGCTCAATGACATGAATTAAAATAAATAACAACTCCATACATTCTTTGTACCAGTTTGAAATGTGCAGTAAGAGAACAAAATATTGTACCAGAAACAACAATTGAAATTTAAATAGTTGAATTTAACATAACAACAATAGTAAAAAGGATGATTAAAAACATGATATAAAATGATGCATTAATATAATGATATAAAAAAAAAATTGTTCATGTACGCAAGCTTGAAAAAATAATATAACAAAAAATAAAAATAAAACATAATAACAACAATAAATGTAAACTTTGTTCCTGCTCTATACAAACTGTGAATATTGAGCATTAACAATTAAAAACATAATAACAACAAAAATTACTAAATTTTACTAAATTTCCAGTTTTAGCATGATCTTGTTATGAAGTTCTATCTTCTTCTTCTTCTTTTTTGAGAAATTCCATAACAGAAGCTGTTAAGAAGTTCATTTAATAAATTTTAAATTTTAACAATTATGATAATTTATAAAACGAAACTAAATTTACAATCAAATGTTATAAATATGATATATATGATGCATACATCCTATTTTATAAAAATCTTAAGGTTAGCCTTTATGTGCTGCATACATAAAGTACAAAATATTAAGAAAATGATATTCGCTACAGACTTCATGAAGAAATCAATCTTGATGTGTTTTATATTTTATGGTCTGTTGTATAATCCACCATTTGAAATAAAAAATTGTATAAGGATATTGGTTTCTTAAATAAAACACAACAGATTATACAACAAAGAAATGTGTTTTATATATGTTGATATGTTGCATAACCCTTCATTTTAAATATAAATGATGGAGAGTAAATAGGGAGAGGAAAGGGAGGAGAAAGTGGAGCCCACAAGAGCATTTTGTTAATAATTTATGAAAATTGGTATTTTGTTTGTTAGTTTGAAAATGAAGGACAATTTGTACATTCTCCCAATTCTAAACTTGTTACCGAACATATACATGAGAAAAATATCCATGAATCAACTTTATCTATGAAAACCCATGGTAATTGAGTGTGCTGAACAGGCTCTTACCGATTTCTTGTTTAGAATTTTTTAGAAAATATTTAAAATATGGCACCGATAAAATTTTGAAATATAGCACGAAGCGTTTTTCCTCTAAGAAAACTTGCTTCAGGTGAAACATTTCTTTTAAAACATATTTTTCTTTGATGAGGAGGGTTCAAATGCCTCCATTTTTTGTGTCTCCATCGTGCTTTCATTTTTAAAAACTTATTAAACTCAATTTAAAACTTAAAAGTCAAAATTAAACTGTTAGATATGATCTACATCCTTTTTTATTTAGGGTAAGGCTAAGGTGCTATGGGTTGCATAGAGACCTATGGTGCTACGGCTCAATATTCGAGTTTTCAAAATTCAAACAGTCAATCCGAACCGTTCATCTTGTTCTCCATATTAATATGTGTTTGGAGACCAAATTTTACATTTTTTGGAAATTATTTATTATTTTTTTAGATAGGTAGAAAATCAAATATCTGAAAGGTGCAGAATTTTTAGATCAACTAATTTGCTGTGGCCGGGACAGAAAATGGCTCCATCAATTCTAAAAATCAGTGGAGAAAATATTTTTTTTCCTTGGTGGAGTCTTTTTTTATAATTTTAACACAAACAGTGTTTGTTCTATTAAAAAAATTAAAAACAGTTCTATTTAAAAAAAAAAAATCAAGTTCCTGTATCAAGGGCGGTTCCACATATGCATTTGTGGATCCACCCTGATTCAAACCTATATGGCGGTTGATGCCCTTTAGAAATCATGCCTTCTCAATTTTAGATTGATACCCTTTAGAAATTATGTTTTGCAGAAAATCCATTGCTTTCTCAATTGATAAATCAGGCTGATGCCTTTAGAAAGCCATGAAATATCATCAAATGAAGGTGAAATTGAAAAATCATGTTGATGCCCTTTACATAAACTAGGTTTAGATGATATGTCTACCGTCTCTATTTCTCTTATAATATTTAAATTCAAATAGTTATCTTTTTATGTTCAATCTCCAAATAATGCTTTAACAGATAAAGCAGATGAAAGCTTGATGCTTTGGTGAATAAGGATCTTAACATATTTTATAATAATAATAGTATAGGGACTGAGTTGTAATTTTGTATATGATAAGTTAATGAGTTTAAATATAATTAGTTATTTGAATCCAATTAGTATCCTACCTTGACAAAAATCATGCTGCATTACGAAGCATGGGAATAAGACCGCCGCTAATGTGCAATGCCATGACCTTGTCAGTGGACCCCACCAGCTTTCCACCAATGAAGATTGCCAGCACTACATTAATACTGTTGTTCTCCAAGATCCTTGCGAGCTCCATCTCCTTCTCTCTCAGGTCCTCATCGAGTTCATGCACAGTCGGGTTCATGCCTAGCTAAATGAATAGCATCGTGACGGTGTATGACATGCATGCAACACGGAGCTCTTGCCGAAGACCACAACTGCACATTATGATGTTGATAATGTGTTGGTTTTTAAGTAATTATAGCAAGAATTAAGAAAGCTTGGAGAAGTTTATTTTGAACTTTTGAGGATGTCGGTTTAATTATATACCAAGGAAAAAATGGTGGTGGGGTCGACATTGGTGAATCCATCAAGGTCAAGAGGTAGGCAATTACTTACGTCTAGATTTGAAAAATATATTTTGGTTCAGTCTAAATTTTCAAGTGTGCCTACTTCTGGTCCGAAATTGTATCCAACATTGACTCTGAAAAAAATAAAATAGAAATCCATCAGCCCATTAAGAAGTAATTTGCCCGGTGCAAATAGAAGCCCGTGCCCGTCCTCTGTTTCGCTTTGACAAAATATAAAAAAATAGTTGATCTCTAGTTCGCTATGTAGAGTCAGCGAAATAAATAAATAAAAGACTTTGTGTGGTGCGGTTGGCTCGCGTGAGAAAAAAAAAACTTAAAACTTTAGAGTCAGAGAGTCAGAGAGCAATAACTTAACCCTTCCTTCCTATTGCTTTTCGCTTGAGTTCAGAGAGCAAAAAAGAAAAAAGAAAAATCTAGTTGATGGCCGCTCACGCTTCGCATTAATTATATTATCCTCTAATAACAATCTTTGTATTAATTATATTGTCTTTAAATAACAATCACTGCTAACAATTATTTATTTATTTATTGATGTTTAAAAAAGTATTTACCATTATTCTGACAAGTATTTATCGTTATGTCTCAGAAGTATTTATCAATCCCTGATATGATAATATTTTGATTTGATTAAATATTACTTATTGACAAGTTTAAGGACAATGTTCAAGAAAATATTTATTATTGTTCTGACAAATATTTATCATTATATCTGAGAAGTATTTATCATTGTTTTTGACGTACATATGTTTTACTGAAAATTGTAATTATGTTTGAGAAATATTTATTCATGTAATATAAAATATTTATCATTGCTTCTGAGAAGTATTTATTGTTGTCTTTGACATACATATATTTTACTGAAAATTACAATTTAAAGTTGATAAAAATTGATAACAACCAATCATTAAAAAAAACTAACGTTACATGGTTTAAATTATTTATATGAAAAATATACATTAAACTTCCGTTGGGCCGATTATTATATATGAATTCATATAAAACCATAACAGATTTTAATTCATGCAACATATATACATATTCCATTTTGTACACATGCAATCTCATGTGATCCACATAACATATACTCCTCAAGATCTAATACAATATTTGTATATAAGTTATGTCCTTACCACTTAGTAATCATGTGATCAAGCTTGGGCTCAAGTTGCCAAAACGCTTGGTTATAATATAGTTTGGATCGAAATTTCATACAAATTAAGGCGTATTAGATCCAACTGTAGATGGCTAAGAGCTGCGCTGAATGAGATATTAGATTTTGTAAGTGTGTATGCTGAGTTCTGCTAAACCAAATTTCATGTTCTTCATATGGATATTCTCAGGACAGAGTGCTCTATATTTTGGTAAAATTTCATGAATTTTGAAGCTACCTAGCTATACCAGACAGAGGGTTAAGCACAGGGACAGTCATAGAACAGTATTGGTCCTTTACTGATTTTTATCATTTCAAAATCTAAACTTCAAAAAATCATAACTAATTGTAAGAAAATTAGAAAAATATGAAATTTGAGTCCATTTCACATGTTTTTTAATGCTCAACATGATGATGTGTTCATTTTTACTATCTGGTCCCTGTATCAGTTCAGAATTACTGTTTTACCATAACATATCAATTTCATGCTTTTGGGTGTTTGTGTTGTATTAATGGCACATATGTTGTGCTTGGCTGATGAGCCCTTGCTTGGTCATGTACCAGGGACTGGTTTTGGGTGTGAATAACATGGACAAAGGTTTGGTTAGTTGCATAACAATCCCAAATCAATTTAGACCATTGGTGGCCATGCTAGAAGCATAGAAAAGAGAATCAAAGCTCATGATTTTCATATGGAATATGCTTGTCAATACCAAGGGCAAGAGTAATTTTGCACAAAAGCCCTTGAAATGTGCATATTTGTGTACTTCCAAGAACATATCATTGAGACATCATAGATTTAAAAGTGCAAATGGCAAGAACATAGCATAAGCTAATGCCTACTTGCATTTCAAACCTCCATCTCTCACATATGCAAACAAACACTTAAAAGAATTGTTATTTTTGCATTTCGGCAGCATAACAACCCTTCCATTGATTCTATTCATTTGCAAATAGGTCCTTGGAAACTTGTGTTGAGGAATCAATGGAGGATACCAGCTAGCTCGACTCCATGACCCTTGTGTGTTTATATATTTGTTTAGTCATTTTATTCCCTTATGTTGAATCTTTTGATTAAAGTTTCAAATGAATTGGATGTAGAGAGGATACTAGCTGGCTCAACTCTCTACATCTTCACCACTCATCCACCTCAGCAAAAGATTCAAGGGAAGCAAAGAAGAAAAGAAGGAAAGATTGAAGAGGGGAATGAAAGGAGCATTCATAGCTATGTTTTTTATATTTTTCAATTAAATTTCAGCAACAAGAAAAGGAAAGAACATGTGTACAAATATTAGAGAGTCCTTGGATTTTATCAACTATCATAGGTGCATTTCCTTTTCTCAATCAAACATATATTTTTTATTAAACCTTATTGTTTCATCAATTATAACAAGAGGAAGCTTAGCATCTTTATAGAGAGCTAAAATTCATGGTTATGGTTAGAGCAAAAAATTTAAGTCTCTTCTTGGCAAGAAATAGAAAGAAACAAAGAGGTGAATTAAATCAAGCTGAATAAAAAAAAAGAACAAACAAGAACAAGAATTAACACAAGGAGACAAAATAGATTTCAAGCTCCAAGTAAGAAGTATTTTATTCATCCGTGGTTTCATTCATACATATTATGGCCATTGAGGCATTACATTACATCATTTCTAGCTAATTATCTATAGATTATATTGGGATATTTTTTTTTTTGGTGGGGGTGGGGCGTTTCTAGCTACATTTGAGCTATATGGAGACAAGGCTTTGCCATGGTATTATGTTTCTAAGCCGAATTGTCTATATATTTCTCTTCCATGATGCTCCTTATATAGCCTCATGGCTAGGGCAACACTAGGATTTGGAGTTTGCATATTCATCTTGGCCATTCATTTCAAAGTTGCAGTTATGTCTGAGAAATATTTATTCATGTAACATAAAGTATTTATCCATGTAACATAAAATATTTATCCATGTAATATAAAATATTTATATTATGTCTGAGAAGTATTTGTTATTGATGTTTTATTGAAAGTTGCAATTATGTTTGAGAAGTATTTATCCATGTAGCATAGAGTATTTATCTATGAAACAATTATGTCCCTCGTATCTTTATACATAATTGTCTGAAAAGTATTTATCCATGATTGCAATTATGTATAAATGAGACAATTATGTTTGAGAAGTATTGATGCTCCTTATACATAATTGTATGAAAAATATTTATCCAGCCGCTCTATACAATGAGACAATTATGTCTCTCGTATCTTTATACATAAGAAAATTGTAATTATGTCTGAAAAACATTTATCCATGTAATATAAAGTATTTATCCATGTAACATAAAGTATTTATTATTATGCTGGAGAAGTATTTATCATTGATGTTTTACTAAAAGTTGCAGTTATGTCTGAGAAGTATTTATCCATGTAACATAAAGTATTTATCCATGTAATATAAAATATTTATCATTATGTCTGAGAAGTATTTGTTATTGATGTTTTATTGAAAGATGCAATTATGTTTGAGAAATATTTATCCATGTAGCATAGAGTATTTATCCATATAACATAAAGTATTTATCATTATGTCTGAGAAGTATTTATCATTGGGTAAGGAGGTTGTTTATGTTAGTTTATAATAATCTAGAAGTCAATAATACGATAAATTATCATAAAGTTTTGTTTAATAACTGAAATTGTGAAACTTCATAATATAGATGATATATATTCTTAAAAAATTTCTAATCGAGATAATTAACAGGAACACTAATTAACTGTTACAAGGTTAGTATGTGAATTAAAAGATTGTCAAGTTTTACAGACCACTGACAAGAGATGTCATTTTAATCACATAGATACGTGTTCCAGGAACATGGTATTTAACAGGCCCCGAATGAAACATTAAATGGAATTATGTTTGTGTCATTAATGTTTTTCATTCAGTGTTAAGTTCTAAAGTATGAAGTATTCATCTTTCCTACTAAGAAATGTGTATGTTTGGTTGTTATCTAACGCTGTCGGTAAAACGCAATCATAACGGTAGTTCTTCGGTATACATAGCTTACCTGAGGTAGTGATGGTTTACCAAAAGTACTATTGTCCCTTTGATAGAGTAAGATTATTTGCTAGCAGTATAATTATAAGAATAATTATATTTGATAATCTGCTCAAGATCAAGAAAAGATTAAGTTGGCAAGGATGACACACACCTACGTTGAAACTGATCTGATAGCTATGAGACAAAAGAATTAACACAAGTAAAATAGTTTATTGGATCATGGTATTGTACAGTACAGCATCATCTGTGTAATTGGATGGTCATAGTGCAGATGTCAGATGCCTCCTATGATTATAAAAGTTAAAACAGTTTTAATTCTATTTACCAACATAACACAGATCATATTAGGTCACACCGTATAGGAGTTAATCGGAGAATCTTACTGATTAATTATAATTAATATTAAGATAGTTATAATTAATTATATATGATATAATTAAATTATAAATGTCATATAAGATGACAAGCGAAAACAACAGTTAATTTATAAGCGTACTCGATACGTTGTATAAAACCGTACCGAAACCGAACAATAAGAAATATAATTGTTTAGAACAATTATATATATTGATTTGGATTTTAAATATTAATTATGAATTTGAATTAACAACCATTAGTAATTAAAACATTAATTAAAATTAAAATCAAAAATTAAATCAATTGATTTTCGGTCGCAAAATACCAATTGATTTTCTCCTCTCCAAAACCGCCATACATAGGTGGCAATGGCATTTTGGTAATTTTGGGAACTTTAGAGGTATTTCGGTCATTGATGAACCTCCTCAAAATGCCTATAAATAGAGAGATGAGGGTAGAAAAAAAATCACTAATTCACATCGTATCGGATTATCAAATCGATTCGAGTTTCTATTTTTCTCTCTTTCTTGGTTACGGTTGTTACAGGATCAGTGAATAGTATTTTCCTGAATTTTATGGTATTTCAGTTTTACTTATTAGTGAATCTGAATAATCGAAGATTCGTGAATAGTGTTATTACAACTTTTTCGGTGAATAGTGTTTTTGCAGAATCTCGCGGTTTACGGTATTTATGTCAAAAGAAATAAACTGCTCTCCGGTTAGTCCTGGTGGATAACCGATAGAGGTATCAGATGTCTGATACTCCGAGGCGAGACGTTCCTCAGATTCGGTCTTCTCGGTCTGCTGCATTCTAATTAGAATTTGGAGACAAGGTATAAACAAGTTATATTAATCTATTTAATTTGTAAATAGATTAAAGTTTTAGAAAATAATTATGGAGTAGATCTATAAAATGATTAAATTGAGTTTTGATGTCAAAGGAATACTGAAGGTGGACCGCCTTGGAAAGTTTCATGACATACCCCGTTTAATCCTTGGCTTAAGTTAAAAGTAAAATTTTTGTTTTACGCTCATTCCGCATCTTAAGCTAATAAATGAGTTTGAACTATCAAAACCCAATAGTTTATTTAATGGTCCCAATTGTGCGGGGACAATAAAAAAAAATTGTGCGGGGATAACTGACTAGTATTTATGAGGGGATCGTTTATTTAATGGTCCCCAGTTGTGTGGAGAGGATTTAAAAAAAAAAAGAAATTTTTTTGTGGGGACAATTGATGGATTGATTTATTTTTTCATAAATAGAGATCATTGCATAGGGATTAAAATACTTTGAAAATTAAAGATAAATATTTTGATGCTTCAAATTAAATACTAACAATTTACGAAATACTTATTAATGACTGAGCGGTCTTCTCATAATTTTTTTGACAGTTTGTGCAGGATTTTTTACAGGGATAAAGCTGTAAGGATTGTTATCAGGATCCTTTTTTTCCTCATATTTAACTCTACAAATTAGATTACAATCTATCAGTTGGTAAAAAAAAAACTGATACTGATTTGCCTATAACTGGAGATTTTGGGTTTTATTTGTGATACTGGTTTGTTGATAAAAAAATTGATATTGGCGTGTGTCAATTCTATGGTATGGCTATTATATCATACGAAGTTAGAAATAAAATTTGTAGAAAGAATAATTTTGTTATTTAATACATGCTACTCATTAAAAATATAGAGAGCTGATAATAGTATCCACGCTACAGTACTCAGACTATACCCGCAGAGAGGACCACCGAAGATTAAATGTGAAAATACAATTTCTTCCGGGGATCACAAAAACTGCACAATTCGATTTTTTTTTTCCTAAAGTATTAATACCTATGAACGGAAGTATTTATACCTATGTACGGAAGTATTTATAACTATGATGTAAACAATTATTTATTGCGTGAATTCTTAAAGTGCAAAGATAACAATACCCACACTACAGTACCTGCACTACAGTACATGGGGACCACCGAAAATTAAATGCATAAATATAACTTCCTATGGGACCGCAAAAACTCAACAATTTGAATTTTTGTTTTCTAAAGTATTAATATCTATGCAATTTGACTTTTAGACTTGTTGTCGCACAAGTATTTATACCTCGCCGTACAAATATTTATACCTACACTTGCAAGTATTTTTTATATATGACACTGAAAATATTAATATCTAAGTTCGAAAGTATTTATACCTATGAGGTCAATTATGTTTGTTAGAGAGGAATGTTGACATGGGAATGATTGGAGAACTCGAAAAGAGATTATCATAACAAGTTACGCATCAAAGTATTAATATCTTATTTTTTTAAGTGCTAATATCTTATCTTCTAAGTATTTATATCTACGAATATAAATATCTAAGTATTTTTTTACATATGATACTGAAAGTATTAATATCTAAGTATTTAAAGTATTTATATTTATGCACTGAAGTATTTATTTTTATGAGGTCAACTATTTTTGTTAGAAAGTGGAATTAGTGCCGGGACTTTGAAAGGGGACCATATAATTAGTGGGAACTATAGAGAAAGAGTGCTGCTAGAATTTTAGAATAATAATTAGTGGCGACTATATAATATCTTTTTAGAATAATAATTAGTTGACACAATATAATTAGTAGGGATCATAATATATTATTCTTCTAAGTGTGGTTATTGTAGCACGGGTACTGTAGTGCAGGTATAGTGCGAGTACTGTAACGCGTATACTGAAATAATTATTCAAAAAAATATAAGAGTAACCTAGGAGGAGTTATTAACTAGGTCCCATTTTATCAGTATTGAACTGATTTTTTTATACAAGTTTATTGGTATTTGTTATTTTGAAAAAGTATTGGTATTTGTTATAATATACAGATAATTCAAACGCAGCTTTTAAAGAGAGATCATCAACTCCCTTTAAATTTTTTTCTTTTTTTTTTTATAGTATTCCATTAGCTATTTGACCTCAATTAGTGTCTTATTCTAATATAAATTCTAGATCCGCTTCTGAGTGGAGTCAGGAGGTGCAAGCGAGATTTTTTGTGTATATTATTGATGCACTACACTAGCTAGGGTTATATATTAATTAGTGCCACGTTTGCATGGGAATAAAGTGGGCTAAGCCTGGCAGCGGATAATGACGAATTTTAGGATATCTAGGACTAGGATGACAATGAAGAGTATGGCTACTGTGCTATGAGTTGTACAGAGGACTACGGTGTTACGGTTTAATATTTGAGTTTTCAAAATTTTAATGGTCAATTCAAACTGTTCATCTTGTTCTCTATATTAATATGTATTTGGAGATCAAATTTTACATTTTTTTTTGGAAATTTTTTACTATTTTTTAGATAGGTAAAAAATCAACTTGGGTGCCAACATATTTTTTACATTTTTTGGAAGTTTTTTACTATTTTTTAGATAGGTAAAAAATCAACTTGAGTGCCAACTTGGGTGCCAACATATTTTTTAAATAGGTAAAAAAATTTTTACTATTTTTTACTATGTTATATATGGTAATTACATGATGTACCAACATATGTTCAAACTTGGGTGCAAAATTTAATAATTTCTTTATGTACATTTGAACAAATCATATATTAATAATTATGGGAACTAAAACCAACTTTGAGAATCAAACTAGCTGGCGAGCTTTCAGGTCCAAAGTTTGCTTTTGAGAAACAAATTAAAATAAATGAGAATTTACTTTCTCTAAAGATGTTTTCATTAATTGCTTTTGATATTTTCCCATTAATTGATTGAGTAGGCACAAAGCATATCTATATTAATATTTAATAATAAACAAAAGAAGAGTACATTCAACAACAAAAAAGTTAATGAAGAAAACATCCTCAAAATGATAGTTAGTGCTGTAACGCAAAAGGTACATTCAACAAAAAAAGTTAGTGCTGTAACGCAAAATTAGTAAACTGTGACACTGTAATCCCTCTCTGAAATATATTGGTTAAAATTTAAATCCATGCATTCACATACTAACACTAGCATCTTTAGTTCTTTACACAAAGTTGAGTGTAATTGTACTTGAAGCCCAGCAGCGTGCACTAGCCCAATATATAGGTTAACTAGACCCAACAATTCAGCCGACCGATTTCTTTTTTTGACCAAGTGGGATATCTTTGCCGAATTTTTTATTAATAGAAAATAAATAAATAAAATATCGAAATAGGAGATAGCTTTTGAGTTTTGGCGAGAAATAAGTAGAACGAATTTAATTATTTCATCCGAATTAATTTAGTTAACAATCAAATTAACCAAACTCAGCGGAGATGTAAAAGCCGGACGGTATAATATAACCCGTTCGAGGTAAAAAAAAAATATATATATATATATATATATATATGGGATGGGTTAAGTAATCCCGTTCGGCCCCAGTAAAAAAAATATATATATATATGGATTTGTAGTACATATGTCTGAATAGGCAATAATAATTATTCCCTTAGTAGTACATATGTCGGAATAGGCAATAATAATTATTCCCTTAGTAGTACATATGTCTGAATAATCAACATGAGGAGTAAATTTGTAACGTCGAACCTTTGTTTCTGTCCTTTTTTTTTGTGTGTGTTATTTTCAGAGGAGAGTGGAGAGCAAGTGCAGTATGCATGCAAGCAGGTCTAACGTGACTAATTAACTATGGTACGTGAACAGCCTCAGGCTTTGTACGTAGTACGTACATACTTGATGCTGTATAGTACAGATGTCCAACTGATATTCTTTGGGGACTACTTCCAAATATTACCAGGATCAAGAACCACTTCTTTCATAACAAATGCTACCACTCAAGACTGCTAAAACTTGCAACAAAAACATACGTCACCCTAGAGCTCTGAAAAGAGTAACTGCGGGCCTGAGGCTGTTCACGTATATACCATAGTTAATTAGCCACGTTAGACCTGCTAGCATACTGCACTTGCTCTCCACTCTCCTCTGAAAATAACACATAAAAAGAAATTTGGAAATTAGGCTTATGTACCACATCTGTCATCCTACTCAATCTTACCAAAAAAAAAGGGACAGGAACAAAGGTTCGACGTTACAAATTTACCCCTCATGTTGATTATTCAGACATATGTACTACTAAGGGAATAATTATTATTGCCTATTCAGACATATGTACTACAAAGCCATATTTTTTTTTTTTACCTGGGGCCGAAAGGGATTACTTAACCCGTCCCATATATATATATATATAGGGTCTGTCTAAATTGTTGCTGGCAGCAGTTCTGCCCAGATGCTGCCGGGGCTATTTTTAGCCGTGTGATGTCCAAACAACAAATCCAAACCGTTAGTTGTTTAATCTATATTATAATCTACTTGGAGACCAAATTTTACATTTTTTAGAATTTTTTTACTATTTATTAAACTGGTTTGAAAACCGCTAATTTCAGTAATTTTCTACAGCATTGAAATCAGCGGTTTTCAAACCAACTTAATAAATAGTAAAAAAATTTCAAAAAATGTAAAAATTTGGTCTCCAAGTAGATTATAATATAGATTAAACATCTAACTATTTGGATTTGTTGTTTGGACATCACACGGCTAAAAATAGCCCCGGCAGCACCTGGGCAGAACTGCTGCCAGCAGCAATTTAGCCATAGCATGTGTGTGTGTGTGTGTGTGTGTGTGTGTGTGTGAGGAGGGATCGGATTACACCTTTTTTTGGTGACACCGAATTATACTCTTCATTTTCAAAGGTTTCAAAGTCTAAACAGTCAATCCAAACCGTTCAACTTGTTAGATATGTTAAAATGTGCTTGCAGATCAAATTTTACATTTTTTGAAATTTTTTTACTATTTATTAAGTATTTAACAAAATCGCTATATTTAGATCGTTGAATTTTTGTACCCATCTTAATAAATAGTAAAAAAATTCAGAAAAATGTAAAATTTGATCTGCAAACACATTTTAACATATCCAACAAGTTGAACGGTTTGAATCGACTGTTTCGACTTTATAAATATAGAGTGTAGCCGGTGTCACCAAAAAAAAGGTGTAATCCGATCCCTCCTCTATATATATATATATATATATATTAACCCGGACGGGTCGTATTATACCGTCCGGCTTTTTCTTTTCTTTTTTCTTACATCTCCGCTGAGTTCAGTTAATTTAATTGTTAACTAAATAAACCCGGACGAGATAATTAGACCCGTCCGCTGGACGGGATAATTAAACCCATTTTACTTATTTCTCAACAAAATTCAAAAGCTTTCCTCTATTTCAATATTTTATTTATTTATTTTCTATTAATAAAAAATTCGGGATATCTTTGACCCGTTAATTTCAGTAAACCTTGTTTGTATTTTCGCTGGATATATATTTGCCAAGTTCCCAATATTTTTCTTGATTTTTTTTCCTATTCCGATCATTGGCAAAGATGCTCCGTACTCCAACTTGATGGAGGAACCTTATAACACCTGGCAAGAATTCCTCTGTTTTCCACAATTAATGATTATCAAAAGAGAAACAGTATGTACTTAATTCCACCACAACATTTCTCCAGTTTTGTCTAGTGCTGAGTGAAAACTGATCGACAAGGCCGTTTGAACATTCTTTTAACACTGTCCATTGGAGTCTAACCCGAGTGTAAGTGATATTCTGATCCGGTTAAATCCGATCCAAGTTGATGTACTCCACCCATTGACTGGGTTCAGCAACTTTGATTGAATTTTGTTGTCAGGTTAAGTCCTGAGCTGCTGAAAATGACATCAAATTTTCTTAATTTGGGATTATTGCCTAGTTAGATGTCATCATCTGGTGTATCAAAATACCTTGTGTCAGACATTTGTATCAGAAAAATATGTGGTCTTATCTTTCTGTTAGGCACTTGCTGAGAGTAAAGGCTGAATCATAAAGTAAACTTTAGCCGTTTATAAATTGGTTGTTATATACCATTGGTTTCAATGAATGAGAAGGATGTGGCGCAGAGTACAGTGACTGGTTTAGAAAAAATCAGAATCGGTTTGCGGCATCTCAATATCTTAGATAACGTGCGAAATGATGTGACCAAGATCGATGTAGATATATCATTCGCTGCTTCATGTTTCTCTCTTCTTTATAATCTTTTAAATATTCCCTAAAGAAAAGGGATAAGAATCACAAAAGCTTGAATATGATTCTTGCTGACATATTATGCCACCTAGGGTCATGCAATTTTCATAATTTACTGTTTTGGAATTTCTTTTAGTAAAGAGTGTGAAAATTGAGGAGGAACCAGGAATTTTTTTTTTTCAAAAAAGGAAAAAGAAAACAATGTAAAGCAGCTTGCTTGATTTTTCTTGTGAATAACTTGTGGATAGATTACTAGGCAGACATGCTTATTTTCTGAATGATAAAACTATTTAAATTTCTGTCATTTGTAGTTATACCAATATATCGATATAGAACTGAAAATATCCGTAAAGTTATACTGTTTGCGTTATGAAGACTTGCAGTTAAATGTACTTGCGCTCTTCATAAGGCCTCTCTTTAGAATACCGGTATGTTATAAAGAAGATATTACTTGGTACTCATCACATCCACATTTATATCAAATATTTTTCTTGAAATAAACTCAAACAGTAACATCATATTCATACCAAATATTCCAACATTCCTGAGAGCAACGAAAACCAGAAACATTAAGCGATCTTGATTACAAATTGATGGATTTTGCTTTCATCCAAAATATGCCATATTCCCCACCCAATCTAAAAAAGAAAGCAAAAAAAACTCGTGAAACATTTTACCCGTTTTCCTCTTATCCAACTTTATTCCAACGCATTTGTGGCACCTATCAATAGTACTAGAATCATCACCTTTTTCAATGGCTCAGCCTTTTCGCGTATATATAAGCAGGTCATCCCGCGAAGTTCAAAACCAACATCGTCTCTCAACCTAGTATTAACACAACAAGAAGCAATTTAATTTTCCTCAGAATAAAATAAAACAAATGGATAGGGTTACAAAGCTAGCGTCTCAACATGCTATTGTGATCTTCGGTACGAGCTCCTGCTGCATGTCACACACTGTGACGAGGCTATTCATTGATCTCGGTGTGAACCCCACTGTGTGTGAGCTGGACAATGATCTGAGGGGGAAGGAGATGGAAAAGGCACTAGGTAAGCTTCTGGGACACAATCCGGCTCTACCAGCTATTTTCATTGGAGGAAAGCTGGTGGGGTCCACTGACAAAATTATGTCCCTACACCTTAGTCGCAATCTAGTGCCGATGCTTCAAAATGCAGGGGCTATTTGGGTCTGAAAGTATTACTATTTTTGTTTTCTTTCAACTTAGCTGCGATTAATATAGTTAACTCAATAAGGTACCACTGTACTAGGTATCTAGCAAAACCTGCTTTTTTAAATGTGCTGCTATAGAGGACCAAAGTATTTGTAGTTTGAATAAAATGGAATCTTTTCTAGCTATTTTGAGGTGTTATCTCTTCAATGGACAGGAATTGCAGTATAGTCATAGCATGACATAAATTTGACTATAAGAAACAGCATTCTGATCATATTACAAAGTTGCATCTACCAAGATCTCATATAATATACATACAGAAGGCTATCAAAGAAGATATATATAGCAAGCATAACACGAGGAATAAAGAAGCGGGATGGCTGTTTACAAATATTGTTTACAGCCAATACGGGCTTATTTAATTTTGAGCTAAATTGAGAAAACTTCCATAATATTCAAAACAAGTAAAAACCAATTATTCTCGCCAACAGAAGCACCACATCTTAAAGAAAGTTGTTATCACTCGTTCTCCAACTGAGATGAAGTACTGTTCAAGGAATCACATAAAAACTTTGCCCATTTTTAAAGTAGAAAATTTGTGTCAATCATATTTTAATGAACTTCAGCAAATATTCAATGTAAATATCTATAGCTGGATATCTTAATAAACCATCCATACCCGACAATTAAACATAATGCTTTTCTAATTTGAATATCTGCTCTACAGAAGTTGCAAATGTGTAAGCATCCTAATATCATCAAATATTCCTTCAAATAATTACAACGTATAAAGGGTACACAACACAGATCTTCCATGGATAGGTTAAGAAACTTCAAATGGTGGGTGCGAAAAGCACAAAATAATAAATAAAATGGGTCTCCATACCAAAGTGAAACACAAATCAATAATATTGTTGTTGTTTTTTTTGTAATAACTAAATATAAACCACCAGTTACATGCAATTAATGAGGCAGATTTAGAAAACCAAACCATGCCCTGATGCATGCCAACCATGCCAACCATGCCAAAAACGAAAAATAGAACCCAGGTAGAGTCAAAATTAAGTATATACATGCACAATAAAAAAATAAACAAATCTAAGAGTGGCAAGATACCACGATGAGATTCGAAGGTTACGGATTCAGAACCCAAATTTGGCACGACCATGCATTTGAATGAGCTTGAGGCTTTCTGCACTAACAATGCATAAAATGGATTGTTGCTATGTTTTCCTCAATTAAACAAGGTCTTGGTCCTCTTGATCGCCTTCTCCATCCTCTGGTTCATTATCCTCTTCCTCTTCTGGTGCATCTGGATCCATTCCCTGCAAGGAGAAGTCCACAACCAGTTAACAACATGTAAATAATATTGAATAACACAAGTAGGAAAGTAAATTATCATGGAGTACACCTTGTGTACATCAACATCATCCACCTATTTGTATTCAGTACATTGTCATTCCTTCGTTCCGAGTCAGTGGTGTGTTTTAACTTTCTTAGAATTTTGGCAGTGATTTAGCCTTATTTTTTATTTCTCTTTCTTTTCTTTTCATAGTCACTATCAGAAGCAGACTAAGCTCAGCTCAGGCTCAGACTTGAGATAGAAAATAAATAAGATGATAAAGAGCCCAAATAAACCCAATATTATTTTCAACGAGGGCTTGAACAAAAGTTTGGACTACATAATACATTGACATTAACCTAAAAGAAAAAAAATAATGATTTCAGTTTACATGAAGTTTACATTTTCCATCCATAGCATTAGCAAATTGTTTTGGACATAAAATAGCTGAAACAGAATACACAACAATGTTTTTTATTTTAAAGAAGAAGTTGACAGAAAACAATGCCTGTTTAATACTCCCCTTATAGCCAAAATAGAAATTTTGATATTGTTATTTTCTTCATATAATAATATAATTCAAATGTAGTTTGCACATTTAAACTGCAACAAATAACATGTTTATGCTTGTCTTGGGTAAAACTTCAAAATATAATTTTAAAACGTGGTGAGTTGAGCATGAGTGCAGGAGCGGAACTAGAAAATAGAGATTTGCGGGGGGGGGGGGGGGGGGGCTAAACAATCAGATACAGTCCAATTTCATTTTATAAGGGGAGCTAAAGGTATTAATACATATGAGAATTACAAAATTTAATAGACTAAAGTATAAATGTCAATTTATAAGGGGTGCTTAGTCCCCTTTGCTCTCCACAGTGTTCTGCCACTGCATGAGCACTCGTCCCCCCCCCCCCCCCAAAAAAAAAGCCCTCCAAACTTGTGTTTTCCCTCTGACATGATAAATAGATGTTCAGTGATAAATATTTGAAATGAGAAAGGTAATTATAAACCTTCATTTGCTTCTCCAATCGCTCCAAGCCTTTTTTACCGGCTTCATTTTGCGGGTTAATTCTGCAAGTGAGTGAATAAAGAAAAATAGCCTAAATTAAGGATGTCAATACATAATAAACTTAACTATTCTAGTACCCGTGACCAAACCTAGGTCAGCATACACCTGTACAATACCTGATAGGCATCAATATGAAATAATGATTTGCAAGGCGTATTTGCCAGATGTTAATGTTTTAAGTCTAACTTTATAGGAACCAAAGCATGTGTTTCTTATCTCGCTTTATGATTCACGTATCAAGCTTGTTGTCAATATAACTAACCATCCAATCAATCACCCCTCTCCCTTATCTTCATATTATTTGCTCTTCAATTACTAGCGTTTCAAACTTACGAAAAAAAAAAAAAGCACACCAACCAGCATGCAGATAATCTGACTGTTTTCATTATTCCTTAGTACCATGCATCCAATAACAACAATAGAGGCACAAGGGATTCATAATACACAATATTACACACCTTAATGCAGCTTGATAATGAGAAAGAGCATCTGACAGCATATTAGTAGCAGCAAAAACTTGTGCTAATTTGATGTGGAGTGAATCATCAGCCCATTTTTTAAGGTACTTCTCTAGTAAAGAAACAGCCTCCTTGTTTCGACCTTCTAAAACATGAAGATCTGCTAATGCTAAGGCTGCAGCAAGAAATCCCGGTTCTAGCCGAAGGGCAGATTCATAAAATTTCCTAGCCTAACAATTATGTGGACAAATCCATTGGAATAAAAGGCCAGATACAAAGAATGACATTATTTTTTTCATTTTGCTTGTGTTGGGAGTGAATTTAAAGGAAATTGAAATAGTAATTCTGCAATTTAAAAGAAAGTTACAGGACCAACAATAGCCATATCGCAAAACAGTAGTTGTTGAGATTTAAGAAAATTGTCTAGAAAGAAGTAAAACACCCACACAACAAGCACAAATACCTGCCCATGCACTCACCTATGTTTTCTGTATGAATAACTAATGAAAAAGACCATTTTCAAAGCAAACCGGTCAGCCTGCTAATTGACGAGACAACAGTGGATATACACAATTGGGGCCAATTTAGCTAGGACCTCCGTCAGGGTGTTGCGGACACCCACAGGCTGTAAATAAGAGATAGGGTACTACATATTGTATAGTTTACGGAGTTAATACACTAGGATTTTGTCAATCATCTTTTTATGAATGCAATTGTTAGCAAAGTCACAAATCTTCAAAAAAAATAACAGAGAGACCATTTTCCAGGGAAGAAACCAGCCTGGTACCATATCAATCTAATCCTAGATTAGAATCCATATATGATGCACCTTTTTATTAAACAAAGCTAACCTTTTCTCTACCAGTAGAATTAACAGCATGCACATCCCCTACCAATTTTAGGGCTTTGGCAGACTGCTGCATGGCCTTCATTGCTTCTCTTGCAGTGAAAAGTGCCTCCTTTGATTTAGAAAGTGCCAGGTAAGAACGTACCAAGCCTGAAAGTAATCACTAACAAAATGATATAATACAATAACATCTAATAATATGATCAACATACACGATTAATATCATTTTCAGTTAGCCTGGTACTTGTTTTCACTTGTATGTACAGCCAGTATAGTATTATACATGCTTGACCGATTAAAAAAATCACCCACTGAGTCACCATTTTTTGTCTTCCTGGTAAAAATTGCAGAATAAATAACGCATTTTGAATTAGAAGTAAACAACTTTGGCCTACTAACATGAAATTGAGCTGAATGAAATCTAATTATCCTAATTTAGGCTTCGGTGAGCCGTAACTGAGTGTTGGTTACTTCTGACTTATTGGAGAATGAAGAAAAAAACAAAACGAAGTTTTCTGGTGCAAACCAGACGGAAAGAAAATAAACCTTGGTAAGAACGAATATCAGCTCTCAAGTCTTGAGCAATCTTAAACTCTGCCACAGCACCTTCTGGACGGTTTAATGACATGTAAAGATTTCCCTGGCCGCCAAATTCATTGATAATGAATAAATTAATGTCTAGGCCCCTTTAAGCAGTTCAAGAAGATTTTCTTTTGGTGTTTTTCCTTTTTGTTGCATTTAATTTGGGTAAGATGAATTATTTCAGGCTTTAGTGATAAAGTGAACTCCCAAGTTAAAACAGAGAACTATTCAATGCCATAAAATAAACTTGTAAAACTAGACAGATGTTTAAGATATATAATAAAACCAATTACCTTCATAATATGCCCAGTGACATGTCTATCATCTATTTTAATGCTCTGTAAAATAACACAACTAAATTATATTAGTAAGACAGGAACAAGGCAGGTACAAGCACATAATATCTCCTATTTGTGTTACACCTACTTTAAATCCCTTTCATATTATTTTTTAATTATTCCACACCCAATCTTTAAATGTTTACTGTTTCAAATTAATCAAAAATTATCTCAGTTACCCCAAAATAGGTGACAAGACTGAAATAAACCCAAATATAGAATCAAACACCCTAACACTAAGGATGATTTGAGGGCTTTGACCCTCATCTCATGCTTAAAAAAAAAAAAAAATTAGGTCAAGACACCAATACTATTATACTAGCTGGTAAATACTGGTTCAATTAACCATTAATTTTATTGCGGAAAGAGGCCAATCAACCTGTCATAATGAAAATCAAGCCCAAAATTCAACCTGATTCAGCATCATTTAACCCTTGACTGTACACCTAAACAGCAAGAACTAAAGGTTTATACCTGTTTCAGAAATATAAAGAATGCTTTCCTTCTACCCCTGCCCAACCAATTCGACCTACCTGGAACTGTTGTAGGCCTATATAACACAGATTCAGAGATTTTCAAGTAGGTGCAAACTTAGATCCAGACTTGCTCAAAACCAATTAAGTGTAACTTGTGATTTAACAGCAAGGAATATAAGCAAAACTACCTCATTCTAACCCAATCTTACTTCAACTAACCCAGAACAGTCCAACTAAGCCTCACTTTCTTTCCTCAAAGAGAGCATCAATCCTCAAATTTGCAATTAAGTGTAATCAACCCAATTCAACATCATTTAGTAATAAAAGATTCCTGCCCAGAAAGGCCACCAAATTACCTTGTCTGCATAAGAGAGAGCTCTCCTTTCGTCCTTTCTCTCCCAGTGTGCTGAGAGAGCAACAAGGGTCTCTGGTCTGGCAGGATCAGTAGATAGCATATCATGTACCAATTTGTTTAACTTAGCATGGTCTGGTTTTGACTTCAAAAGGATCGCATACTCATCCATATAGGTCAATACACATGGATCAATCATTCGAACCTGTCAAAAATAACAGTTTCTATATCATTTCATTTTATAACTATATTGGACTAGTACTCTGTATTCCCAATTTCACTATAAAACATAAAACTAATACAACAAGATTCAATGCAATCAATTTATTACTTCAACCCAAATTTTTTTGTACCCACAATTTACTCTCAACAGTACAACTAATAATAATGAGACCTAAAAAATAAAGGATGGGCTTTGGTCAGACCAGTTATCAATCAGGTGCAGGTACAATAATGCACGATACACACAATAACCTTTCCAATTCCATACTGAATTGACTACATTTGCACAAAAAAAATTCTGCAGCATTTTTAGTATTAATCAGCATGTATATTTTTCTAATTCAGACCTTTTCAAAATTCATGATTGCTTCATCACCCCTTCCAATGATAGCTTCGATCTTCAAATAACAGACAAAGCATCAGTGAAAGCAATTTTAATTAGTTTTCCTTGCTGAATTATAGCTTAAGTTAGCACACCATTGCCTGAATTGGAGTTTGTGCAGTTATTGTGTAAAAGGTTTAATTCCTCTTTTTTTGGTATGATAGTTTAAAAAAACATACAAAATTATGTGTAATTAATAAAAAAATACAATTATGCTCCACCCAGAAAATTAGAACATATTTTGCCTCAGTCTATAATTTTTCCTGGCTCTAGTCTAAACAATCTGCTGAACTATAAAAAAAGGTTTGAGCAGTTGTGATACACTACGAATGAAAATACACAAACAACACGCTTTACATTCTAATATCTTACCTTTGCCATTTCCAGCAAGATGTGCACATTATTAGGAAATCGAGACAATATTTCTGAAAAAATATCAAGGCCACCTAAAAATAAAATTTTAAATTCATAAGATATTAGTTTGCAGTTAAGTACATAATTAATCTGAACCTACAGAATTCTTCCCTTAAATGAGCCGTAATCTGTTGCCTTTCAAGGAAAGAAACATAACGACAAGCAACCATCATGCATACTGTAAGTTAAGTTTTTTCTGAACCACCCCCCAAGAACATAACATTTGCATGTTTGATCATCATCAAGACAAATACAATTTTTCAAAGAGGCAGACACAAAGGGTTTCAGTGCAAATACACAAATAGACCTATTTGAAGATGACAGAGAAATTTTTATGTCTATTATGTACCTTTGTAGTCATTCGAAGCAATACAACACTGAGCCTCCACATACCGCTAAAACAATAAAAAGAAAAGGGCATACTTGTGTTATTTGACAAAGTTCCATTGACTACACAAAAAAGAGGAAATATATTTTTTACCTCCGCAAAAAAAAATGCCTATGAAACATATTAAAAATCTCAAGTACCCACCCCATCCCTCCCCCCAGCTACCCAATACACCATATCCCCATACTTGTCGAAGAAAATATTACAAGGAGGGTTTCTGCTGAAGCTAAATGGGCAAAGGGGCCTTTAAATGAGATATCATTTTAGGGACTTGCAGAGACACATAAAATTAGCCCAAAAATCAAATTAAGAAAGTGTACAAATGAAGAGGCAACTCAAGTAGACTTACATTCAACCAACGCTGAGAGTCTAGATAATCGCTAGAGAACCTTCCAACCTTTGGAGGTGTCTGAAAATGAACTTGAAACTGGTCAAATTAAAGAAAAATAAAGTAACTCCTAGTATTGAGAAATCACCTCAGAGAAACCTAACAAGAAGTGATTAACATGTCTTGGCAGGCACCAGCTTACAAATTGATTAGCCCCTTGGGACATATTTGTGTAACATTTAAAATGAAACTAGGGCACTAAGAATTACCTGAGAAATAACAAAACAGATCTTTTCAGAGGAAAAGCAAAAGCCTGCTGGTATATGTCCAAAGAAGAGCTAACCAATATGGTATTTTTCGTAAAATGTTTCACATACCAGACAAATTGATACAGTACTGGAACAAAATCATGGGATTGGGACAGAGCTTTGTCAGATTTTATAAAAGAAAGATGGCACCTTTAAAATGAAACGAAGTGTCAATAAAGAAGCTTACCTGAGAAAACAACAATATAATCTCTTTTGAGGAAACACCTAATTCTGCTAGTGCGGTAATTGCTTCCAACACATACGGGCACTGCCTGAATCAGTGTAAATATCAAGATATTTAGCAAAGGTTTAACTCTTTTTTTACTTTTACCTAGCAGATGGGTACCAGGCCTGATGGTTCTACTTCCCCAGCATGCAATTGATACTGCTTTCAACACAATTCGAATTTGGAATGTGCAAAGTAAGCTTAACACTAACCTCAGTTTGAGCAATCAAACATCAAAAAGTGTTGCCAAGTAAAAATGAAATTACAGTATTATACAACTCCCATACATGCTGATACTTAATCTTAGCAATTCATTAGCAAGATTCAAGATAAAATCCTAAATATTAAGAATATTTAATTATTGTATACTATTTGCTTTAACAATTGACATCAGAAGCCAAAACAACAATAGCAGAATACTAGTAGTTGTTCAGCTGGCACAAAACAAATGAAGCAGCTAATCCTTGAATATTATAATTAAACCAAGAAAATTCAGGTTTGAGCACTTGAACATTCCCAAAAAAATCTGAATTAGTCCTTGAACTTCCATTTCCACAAAATCGGCCCTTGAACTTCGAAAAGGTACCTAAATTAGTTCTTCAACTTTTCTCAAGAGTCAGTCCCTTTGAGAAGGACTAACTTAAGAAGTTCAACAACCGATTTAGTGCAAACAAAGTTCAAGGACCAACTATTTTTCTTTTTTATCAACTCTTTTTCTTTTTGGGAAAATTCAAGGACCAATTTGGTTTTTTTTTTTCAGAAAAGGCCAAACCTGAATTTTCCAAATAAATTGAAGTGAGGTAGATATAAAATATTTTGACAGTGGTTTCACCTTAGGCATTCCTTATAGCAAGTGGAGGAAGCACGGTTATTTCTTGATATGCGGTATAGCCTCCCCATTGTCAGATTCATTCTCAGTGTTCTCGCTTTAGATGGAATACCTTCCATCTGCACAACTCCAAAATGAAGGTGAATGTTAGCAACCAAATGAGGAAAAAGAGGACTTAGGCGTAAAACTAGTTGATAATAATAGCAAGGTACCAAAACAAATTGAATAATGACAACAGACATAAGGTACAAATACGCACAGTAAAGGGAAAAAACAACCTCAAATAGAGCAGATCGGTACTCATTAAGAGCTGAATGGCATAAGGCAACCTTAAATTTCACCTAAACAAGAAAAAGATAAGAACCACAAAAAACATAGTCAATAGAAAATTATGTAGGAAGTACATCTTTCCTTAACGAGCAAAGCTGAATAAATTCACCAATACCATGACCAATACAAAATAACTTTGGTGACTGGTCTAGCTATACTGGGCCTGATCAATACAATAATTGTTTCTTAAATTCCTCGAAGTAGTCACGACAAAACTGGAATAAGCTTCCAACTGTAATGCCAAATTTCCCAACTGCACATTCTTAATTAAGCCTTCGCACTTAACCAAATTAACCTCAATCTAACTTAATTGCATGATCAAACAGCAGTATTTTATGCCAATTGTCCAACTAATGCAAGTGCATACCTCATTCTCATTTATCGTTGAAATACTAAAGGAACTTGGAGAAGGTGACCGGCTTGTCGCAGATAATGAAGCTCTGGTGCTGTTACTACCTTGTCTGGGAATGTTTTTGCAATTTTGTAATGCTTGTTTGTACGCACTCTGTTAGCAAAACAGCATTCAGAAAGAGGTAAAGAAGCTCTATGTCAAAGCACAACTTTGGAATATGATTAACCCCAACGAACCTCCTAACCACCACTTCTATCACAACTATTTGTCTTTCATGCTATTATTTCGCTAATAATGCTTAGAAACTATACACCAATAAGAGTACCAGTTAAGTCAGGTAACAACAAAGACAGTACCAGAGCAAGTGATAATGGATGTGATACAAGTCAACGCAAATATCATCCCCCCACCCAAAAAAAAAAAAACAAAAATTATTGCTAAATCATATAAATCCGAAAGCCAAATCCTGTTTCACTACATAACAGATGATTTCAATAAGGGATTTAATAAAATTATTGATTGCTACGCCCGATAACTAGGGTTTAGGCTTTTCAAAAGACATAGTTAGATGATATATTCTAAGATATGAACTAATCTTTACCAGTGCCCTCCGGTATTCTTTTCCTCCATAAAAAGCATCTCCTTGAAGCACCTTTGTCAAAAACAATTTGTCATAAAACAAATTAAAAGTAATGACAAATTTCAGTATCATGAAAAGAGAAATTGGAAACTATACCAAGTATTCAGCTTTAAGATATTGATTTGTTTCCGGGTTCGAGGCAGATGAAGATACCAGAAAACACCCCTGTAAGAAAAAACATTTGAACAAACATTATAAAAGCACAACAATAAAAATAATTTCTTAGCTTTTGAAATAAATACAGCTTTCAAACTCGATGTAAGATTCAAATTACAAAGAATTTACTTCAATTATATGAATAATGCGGGAAAGGGGGGAAATGAAAACAAAAAAGAACAAGAAGAAAAAAAAAACGCAAAACAAAACATACCAGCATTTGAGCGGACTCGAAAAGGTTATTCTCAAGAAGCATCGACATTTGATCCTTTGAGATCTCCATTTGTAGTTGGGTATATAACTCGATAGTATAAATGATAACAGAGAAGGGAGATGAGAGCAAGGCGAGAGCGTGAGCGAAAGAGAGGATTGAGAGTGTGTTCGAATTTTGGGGGTCGAATAAAGAGAAGTAAAAGGTTTAGCATTCAATTGAGAAATTAGGAATTTTTTCACATCACCCCCTAAAAAACCTCTAAAAGCGCAACTAGTTTTGAACTTTTGCATGGTTTCGGCTAAACTTTCAAGGGGGGTTACATGTACGTCCCTCAAAAACCTCGAAATTACATGCTTCTCCCTTTAAAATTCTTAATGACATATTTATTCTTCTAAATTTTAAAAAGTCACAAATTTATTCAATTCATTGATTTTTCTATTAAAACTCATTTTAAATTTATAAAGTACCTATTTTATCTTTTATTTAAAATTAAAAATATGTAGTTTGTGTAAGAAAAATATATTGTATTTTAGTTGGTCAATTTCTGAAGACAAATGGTTGGGTTCTCTACTCTTAATGCATACACAGTGCCATTTAGGATTAGCGTGCGGTACAAGTAAGAAAATGAATTATTTGTTCTCACAAATGATCAATTAGCAAACTAAATGTTTCTCTTATAAATATTGCATAATTTTTATTTTTAATAAAGGGTAAAATAAGTACTTTATAAATTTAAAATGAGTTTTAATAGATAAGGTCAATAAATTAAATAAATTTGTGAGGTTTTAAAATTTTGAAGGATAAATATGATATTATAAATTATAGAGTTGGTAATGTGGAATTTTGATATTTTTTAGGAGTATTCGTGAAATTCCCCCAATTTTTAAGAATATTTTTTATTTTATTTTAAAAACACAAGACAAAAATAAACATTGCTTGTGAAAAATAGAGATCAATTAGTGAAACGTTTACATTTTTTTTATTTCAAATAATGAGTAAATTGTTTCTTTCCCAATATATGAGAGGCATTACAATTTTTTTTAGAGAAAAATAGAGATCTAAGTTTTCAAATTTCATTAATAGAACACCATGCAGCAAAATAGTATTTTACAAAGTTTTTGACATATGACCTTAGAGAATATAAAAATATAAATAAACTAAGGATATTACGTACATTGAAGTTATGAATATAAAATGAAAATAAATGCTAACCGCCTTGAAACCTACTTTCAAATTCCAATCTGACTTCCATGTCCAATTGACTTGTGTTCTTGTCCTGCTCTCTAAATAGTAAATATTCTTCGATCGACACCTCTCTAGATCTATACAATAAAGCAAAGAGATATCTGCAATTTCCTAAGTCCCATGTGCTGAAATTGGTTAAGCCAATTAATTAGAAAGTTTATCGTAAGTTTATCGTAATTATAATACATTCTTAAGAACTAAATATGCATATATAACACCCATGACCAAGTTCATCGTAAGTTTCAATGTTTAAGCCAATTAATTAGAAAAATTTCATGCTCTGTATCATTAGTGTATACTGTATATTGACTGACTCGTTAAGATTTATCTATTGATAAAATACAAAATATTTTCCGATTATATAGTACAAAATATCTTAAGTTTACATATTTTGTTATTTACAACTGTGAAAAAAGCTAAAACATATGGATATCATTGATTCTGTATGATATACGCACTCTCAAGTGAGTTATATTTCAATTTATTTAGCACAAGTATAGGAATGGATTTTAAACATTAGATAAACTTCTATGATATGAGATGAATGATGAAATCGGGAAATTTTATAAATTGCTCTACTTCTTAAAATTTTCAAATAAAATATCCATCATCTAAAATAATTAACAAAATGTTCTTATGGGGTCCCCATTTTCCTTTCTTCCCCCTCTCTTCTCCGAATTTCGTATCCTCTAATATATCTCAAACTTCGCGTGACTTTATGGAAAACCCCAACCGTTTAAATACATTATGAACGAATCTCAAAGCACACGTAATACTGACCCCCTACATCACTCCCGAACAAGCACCGGAGATGTAGGTCATGCAAAAGTTGAGATATCTCAGAGGATATGCACTCCTCTTCTCCTCTCTCCTATTTATTCTCATCAAATTTTAACACCTCCTCTCTCATTGGACTTTAATGAGCGCATAACATGCAATAAATATTTTGGAGACATGCAACAACTTTTTTAATTATATAATTAATTTATATTATCAAACATATGTTTTTCAATTAGGTAACAACTAAAGCCAATCAAGATAAAATATATAGATTTGATGTTATACAAGTATGGAAGTAGAGAATAATCAAAAATTTTACAATACAAAATCACGTACTAGCGGCTTGCATTTTATTTTTATGTGTCCTTTTGTTTCAAAAAAGAAATCATTAGAAATCTTTTTTTCACTTTAAGTTTTATAGATATATTCTCTTTGTTAATTAGATTTCACAAAAAATGGAAATTTTTGGCCCTTTCTTTGACTCTTAAACCTACAGATTAAATTTTTTAGACGACAGATTGAAATGATTGAAAATAACATAGTATTAAATCCTTACGTTTGACTACAGATTTTCAATAAAAAAAATTAAAATTGAAAATAATTATAAATATAATAATGTATTAGATTCTAAGCAAACAAGAACTAAATATCATAAAACGATAATAAATTAATACAAAATATGAAAATAGAGATACTAACTTATTGTGATTTCCATCCATCATCAAACAAAAACTTAATGGGTACTTATAGGGACAAACAGATGCTAAGAGGGACAAATTTGTTATCATATTTTGAGTTTAGAGATGAAGAGACAAACATAAAAGATGAAAGGCGCTAAAATTTGATGAGAGTAAATAGGAAGGAGGGGAAGAGAGGAGAAATAATGGGGAAATGGGGGTTCCACAAGAGCATTTTGTTAATTATTTTAGAGGAGGGGTGTTTTATTTTAAAATTTTGAGAAGTAGGATAATTTGCAAAAAAAATTCTGATATTTGAGATCTAAATAAATTTCTATATTAGAAGAAAAGAGTAAATTGGACATTAGTATAAGAAATTTTCTATCAACTCTCATTATTGAAATTATTGTCCTTTGAATATCACCTCCCAATTCAAAATTATGATTATTCCGTAATTCTCAAACGTGGCAAAAAAAAAAAATCACATATATGTTTATTTCTTTTTTGGTGAAACCTGTTGCATAATAAAAACATCTGTAAACTTAGGAAAAAAAACTCAAATTAAATAATTTTCTTTATTATGAAATTTATGCTTAAGCATCATTTCTTCGGATCTCCAATTCGACAAAGGAACAAATTTGCAATTCGTGAAATAAGAAAAAAAAAAAAAAGGCACACATAATTCATTCGCTGAATCGTTTCACTCAAAACGAAATAAGCAAAGTCCGGTAGTTTTCTTCTTTATAATTTATCGAATTGAAGACAAAAAAAAAAATATGCAATAAAATTATTCACGTGCAGTCGTGCAGAGTATAAATTATTTAGATTCCTTGTGATCATAACAAAAAAGGTTCTAAAATATTGTGATGAAAAACATAAAGTACATTTGATTGAACTTTCTCAGTAGCTTTTACTAAGTTTTTAAAAAAGAAAAACAAAACATTTAATATCGACCTCGTTTTGCCACAACGATTACAAATATAAAATTTGTAATTGGAGGTGATGTGTTTTGAGTATTTTTTTTGTTTTTTTTGAGTAAAAGAGGTGATATGTTAATTTGAAAATTAAATTCTTCTTCAGCTAAAAGTTGGTAGTAATTATAAACCGTTTGTTTGAGGGCCATTATGAAAAAAAGGAAAACGTAATGAATGAAATTGGATTTTGTTCATGATCACTCTTAGACAGTTGAGAGACTTCACATCCTCCCCTTTACCTTAAAAGGGAATATTTTAAAATTAGTGGATCCGAACCGTTCTTTTTTATCTTTGCATAAATTTCAAAGTCTAAATAACACCTGTCTCTGCACTAGCTTTATATATCAAAGCGACTAAAAGTAAATTTCAAATCGTAAAGTAAAGAGAATATTTACTGAGTTAGGCTGGGGTGCTATGGATAGCATAGTGGTCTCCTGTGCTACGGCTCAATATTCAAGTTTTCAAAATTCAAACGGTCGATCCGAACCGTTCATTGTTTAATCCATATTGAAATGTGCTTGGAGACCAAATTTTACATTTTTTGGAATTTTTTTGCTATTTATTAAGATGGTTTCAAAATCGCTGTTTTTATTAAAATTCTGCACCACTGGAAAACAGCGGTTTCAAAAATGCTTAATAAATAGTAAAAAAATTCCAAAAAATGTAAAATTTGGTCTCCAAACACATTTCAATATGGATTAAACAATGAACGGTTCGGATCGACCGTTTGAATTTTGAAAACTTGAATATTGAGCCGTAGCACGGGAGGCCACTATGCTATCCATAGCACCCAGCCTAACTCATATTTACTCGTATTGGAGAGGACACTCTTCCAAGCCTACATCCGACTTAAATAAAACTTTTTCCAAACAAAAATCCCTACCAAAATAAATTAACCACCAATCCGAAAGTAACGGTTCAGATTGTTTCTCTTTTCAGCTATAATTGATGTTGTGATGTTAAATATTAGTATCTCACTGCTTGTTGATTGGCATGTGCTCTGCAGGTGGGACCCCCGATTTTTTTATTAATAGAAAATAAAATAATAAAATATCAAAAAAGGTATAGATTTTGAGTTTTGTCGAAAAATAAGTAGAACGGGTTTAATAAACCCATCCAGCGGGACAGGTCTAATTATTCCGTCCAGATCTCAATATTAATTAATTTAATAACGACGCTAATCAAACTCAGAGAAAAAAAAAAAAAAACCGGACAGTACAAGCAGACCCGTCGGGAGAAAAACAAAAAACGAAAAATCCCGGACGGGATAATATAACCCGTCCGGCGTTTTTCTTTATTAGATGTCCCTTTTTTGTATGATTGGCTCATCACAAAGCCCCACAAATCCGGTACAATGGAGGTAACACCAAAAGTATGCTCCAATTCATACAGTAACCGTTCGATCAAAATCAAACGTATCAATCTATAAATGTTAAATCCAAATTAAATATATAAATGTCAAATCCAATCTATAAATGTTATTTATATAAATCATATAAAAAAATTAAATCAATAAAATTTAACCCAAATTAAATATACCTAATGAAATTTTAAAATTATATAAATAACTTTGGTTGTACATCCGCCCCTAAAATTATATTAAATTTACTGGAGTCAAGAGCGCGGTATCATTGGAGCTCAAAGCATAAAGTTTTTACTACCCATCTCGATAGAAGCACAGCAGTGAGCAAATCTGACCATCAGAGCACAGCGGCTATCTGACGAAAGCAAATCTGGCCGTAGAAAGAGATGGAGAAAGAGGTAATAGGGTGTTTAAGAGTAGATATGTAGAATTAGTTGATTAGAGTAATTTATGAAATTTCATGAGAATAAATGAATTTAGATTTAGAAAAGAGAAGAGTCATTTGACTTGTTTTAAGTCTCTTTTTTTTATTAATGAAATCGTTAGTAGGCATTTAAAATCACTAACCTAAAAAAGATGAAAAACTTAAATATAAGTAAAAGCTCTATGCTGATTTTGAAAGACTGAGAAAGAACAAAAATGACAAATCAACCCTTCATTTTTTTTTTCTAAAGGGTGGCAAAATTTTCAAATAGACCCTGTTATTTTTTAAAATCACAGAGATAGATTGAAGTTTAAACTTTCACTTCTTTTTATCTGAAGCACTCTCATTTCATTCATCAAACCAAGGATTTGACATACGCAGCTAAGTCGTCATTTTTGGTTCATCAAACCAAAACCCCCCAAAAAAAAGTTGCTAAAGTATTGAATATGATGGACCATGACGTCCAGGTTTTTTCTTTTTTTTTTTTTTTTTTTTTAAGTTAGCGATCTCGGATTAATGTTTGAATTAGCTGAATGTTATATTTTTCTATATTCCAAGATTTCAAAATCCTACTATTTCATTTTTTTTTCTATTAATAAACAAATCGGGAAGAAACAACCCTATTTAAATAAATCCTTCACGTATTGCTTTAACAAAATATATATCTATTAAATAAGGGGTCTTTTGACAAAATAAGCACTAGTTTTTCTGAAATATTTATTCATACGTAACTCGCTAATTGAGAAAAGAAAAATTATTTTGCTCGCCGGGAACAAACATTCGACCAATAAAAGCGCATCACATTGCCATGCAAAAATGCCAAAATGAGGCCAATGGAATATCTAATTGGGTACATTTTAAAAACTCGGTCTCCCTCTTATTTCGGAGGCTCGAAACTGTCAACATATTAGCAATATTATTAACAGAGTAAAATGTATTAGTATTATTTGTAAAAGAATTAAATAAAATGCACTTCATTATTTAACAACAATAATGGGTTCTAGAAGCTTGAATTAAAACCACTGTCAAGATTACTGGGAAAACTAATACCCACTAAAAGCCACAAAGTACACACACGAACGCCACAAATACAACAATATTACAATATTCTCATTCACATTAACTACTAACAACCAACTACAATAAATCAGAAAATTAACAAGGGTGCAAACACGTGATATTTTGATCGTTTTTCCATGAAATCATCTCTATACATACTTCCTTTATTGCTCTTCCACCTGTTCTTCCTCTTCTTGAAGGAGATTCTCTCGGTTGTCATGGGCCCAGAAGCCACGCACATCTATGAGCATGCTAGCAACGGTGCCACCTTGCTTACAACTTAACAGGTCATTTAATGTAATATGAAGAGGATCAGCCGGTTTGACCATATCCCATATTTCATCTCTTACATCCTCTATACAGAGCTCATAATTACCTCCCTCTATCCATTTCTGATGCACATCTCTGCATTAAAAGAAAAATGTATAATGAAGCAACCAAAGGATATGCTATGCTCTTTTTATATACAGAAGATTTGTCATCTGTAATTGCAAAATATTCATGGGTACCCACACAAAACCATTAAGTACCTGCATTCATCATCATATTCCAACAAATGTAAAATTAAACCTCAACACAATCCAATAACCATGGATTGACTTGCATTGGCTTACTTACAATAGATTAATGGCTTGAGCTTACCAAATTGCCAAACTAAAGCAAAAGAGAAGAGGGGGAAAGGGCGTGGGGTGTAGTGTAAGACCTAAAGAGGCTATGGATGTCGGCTGTGGTAAGAAATCCCCTCCCATTTAAGTCTAGACATTTAAATAGGTATGTCAAGCCTTCAGCGGTATCCTTGTTTTCTAAGGCTAAAACAAAGTCCAAAAAGCTTTCAAAATCCATCTCGCGCGAATTGCCACCAGCTACTTTACCTCTACGCACATGCTCATCAAAAACTGCATAGAAACAAGATTAGATCATCAAGGATAAATAAAAGGATACAATACCATAATTTGGTACTGTTTCATTACTTTTGTACATATAGATCTAGTTGAACTTTGATCAGGACTGGTAGATCCAAATTTTGTTACTTCGAGGCTTAGCACATCTCTATTCAAGAATATCTAAGACCTCAGTTGAAGCTCGACTACAAGGGCTAACTTAAATTGGTACAGCATTACACCCGTTTTGTTTGTTGGTAGGTACCAAAGAATTGCAATCCTCAAGGTATGTTCTTACATTCCAGTCATGTTCATACAAATGGTACTCCTAATTATACCAAGATGTCTCCCTTTTTCTTGATAATATCAAGGATGATAGTCTCATAATCCAGTCCCTTTTCTGCGCAAGTCAAAAGTACCTACTAGCATACCAAGTTACCAACATGTTTGTTTCTTTTTCTGAAAGCAACCCTCCCAGAAATCAAGGACTAGAAAACTCAGATACCTCTCTTTCTGATTCATTTTTTCAATCAATGCCTCATGCCACAAATGACATAATGACTCTTATTTGGTTTAACCTGTGCACTTAATCACACATTTGGAAACCAGTCCTGAGCTAGTCCGTTATCTTCTCTATCAGTTATAGTACTATGAGATTGTGTTGTAGGTTTAATACCTACCCCTCTCAATAAAGATTTCAGTCAATGTTCCATCAGCATATTCTTTAAGCTCCTGCTTGCTGAGAGTCCCATTAGTGTCTTTATCTAGTGCCAGAAACATATCTGAAAAAAGAAAGAGAGAAATACGTCACTATCTTTGCTACCAGTTGATGCAGCCAAAACCAACACATGAAAATCGTTAAAGACATTCATCTATCCAAACATTACGGAAGATGATCAATAAACCAGCCTCTCATGCTAAATTTATAAATTATGACCTTAAAATTATGAGCTAGTGAGCTTCACATTTGACTGAATAAAATGGAAGATGGGGTGTGATGATCTAATAATAATAAAGACAATCACACCATACCACAAATACGCTGCGCTGAAGTGAGAGAGAACCAATTCTCAGCTTGTTCAGTATCAGTGACTTCTTCCTCGCTTTCCTGAATATATAGGGTCGCATCTTATAAATATAGTGTAAAAGTAAATAAATTTAATAAACCAGGAGATCTAAGCATGTTGAAACAAAGAGCGCTAATGTGGTCTCGATTGACCTATAGATTTACTAAGTTAAGGACAACAGAATTGTAACATAAACATGGTTCCAAGTTTAAAAGATGAAACCTATCATCATATAACTTATCTAAAGATATTCAAACATCAGAGAAAACTTCAACGAGAGATGTATACTATTAGGACATAGTTATGGAAAAGAAAAATAATTACCTGGTGTAATTCCATCAGCTCTTGTAAACAATTGCTTAGCAATACCTTCTTTATGCATGCTTTCCCTAAGAATGATTGGAAGACATGGTTGTATAATTTAGATTTCAAGTATCAAGCAATCAATAAATTAATCTTCTTAGCCATATTTTCATATTATTAGGGATCACACACCAGATTCTCCTAGTTCTGAGGTCTCGTTTGACCACAACAGCATGGAATAACAATTTAAAAGCCAGTTTGGTTCAGCAACGCTTTGACAAATTTAAGCTCCTTTTTTCTAGACTGTCATGGTAACTAATTGCACAATGAGAATAAATTGCAATTACTTTCATCAAATCGAGTACTGATCAGATTACTCAAGCAAAAAACAGACATGCCAAGAGCCCAAGACATATTTAGGTAGCATTGTGGAACAGAAGAATAGTTGAAGCTTGCTTGCACCAACTAAACTTGGATTCAAAATTTACAGAACAAGTGCCAATCTTATCAATACGACTTGATAACTCGGGATACTGCCATGTACCAGTCATAGTACATATAATTCAACATGATCTTAAGTAGCACGCACCTCGCCTGTGTGGATCACAGAAGAAATAGAATTTGCGTGCAGCTATGCGGCAGTACATCTGGACGAATTGTGATGGCATATCACGTAATTGTGCCAAATTGGGAATAAGGCCTCTTATGTATGATTCCATTTCCTGCAGTTTATAAATTTAGAGCTTAATCTACTTCCAAAAAAAAAAAATTAAAGCTCAATCAACAACACCAACAAAGCATCTATCACAAAGCCCAAGTATAAACCCAGGCCTGTTGAGCATAAACCAAATGTTTTGTTTTAAATGGAGCCATCAGATTAGCCATCTAGGCTCAGGTCCCAACCAATGGGCTTGAACCTAATCATATTTCTCTGTTTTGGCACATCAATATATATAAAAGCCTAAGTCATATTTAGCCTAGGTTTCTGCCATCAGCCCTTATCCTTTATTTTAGTCTTTTAGCCAAAATATAAGCTCAAGCTTCAGTTCACCCAGGTTTATTTTGCCAAAACTACCACGTATGCATCATCACTGCATAAGCTGCCATCTTCTGCAATCATGACATAGCTAACGGTTGGATTGACCACCACCACCACCCATTTAAAGAAAGGCCAGTAAAGTGCAATGAATTTCCAGACCCACTGGGTTCAGGACTTAATATATAACTAGTAAAAAAAGTTTCAAATCTAGCCCAATAGGTAGCCACCCCAGTTGTGCCTGTAAAATCCCTCAATTGCAGCTCGAGTTTGCAATCAGACTAGCCGCCCTAAACCCTTGTACAACCACCACCGTCCATTTAATTGTAACCATGATGTAATGTAAGTTTTGAAGCTACCAATTTTTTGGAATGACATGCAAATCATTTTATATCTTTTCAATATAGCTTCAATCATCTTTGGTAATGAGTATTATACTCTGACCATATCAGAACTTGTGTCAAGAACCGCCCAAATATATGATCTTAACTCCAGTATAGTTATTTGCTCGAAGAAATAAAACAAAAGCAAAAGAAACAGAAAGGCAGGAATATTTCTCACGTGTGGTTGGAGGAATCCATCAGAATCCTCATCAAGCTCACTCATATCGATTCTTGCTTGCGTAAGAGAAACCTGTGAAACCAGTAGTCAACATATTAAATGAAATTGAACGAGTTCCCTTATGTTAAACTATGCTTTAGGGAGAATCACTCCAACTCTACGCAAAATGTTAGTTTATGTGGTTGTGTACCAGTGATTCAGTTCATCTATAAGTTAATACTCTTTACTTTTGCACATTTGGATTTTCTTAATGAGGTCAAGGCTATACGCATGCTTGTTCTTTGGGTTTCTTCATCCAAGTTTCAGAATAGAGTGGGTGCACCAAACCTGCCACTACAACAACCATGTGTCGGCTGACCTCAACATTCTTCGTCCATTAAACATAGTGCAAATTCCAAATGGAAGGAAGAAAACCATTTTTTAGAGTTTCACCAAAACAAATGTAAAATATTAACACTTTGGGGAGACAGGGAGAAAGACTTACAGTTCTCATAACATACAGATAGAATGGCAATATAGCTATTCTTCCTGATTCATCCTTCTCAAACTTCATAAAATTGGAGGGGCTAAAAAAGCGCTTACATTTCTGTCCAATTTGCTCTGTGCACACAGAGGCTATGTGACAGAAATCTTCATAATTCATCTGCCATAGTGATAACAGGTTAGAAAGTTAATTTTTTTTTTTAAGAAAAATAAATAAATAACATTTGAGATGGTCAATTACACAGAATGTATTTACATTTTAAGCATCTGTAATGGCATTAATTTCACATCAACATATTAATCAAATCTATGTAACGTGTGAATGGTAAACACCATTGAGCACAGCCTGGTATATACCAATCTGAGATTCTATTATTCCTCAATATATTTCCGCCTATTTTTTCCAAGATGTCTGATTGATAGTCCAAGTGGTACTTAACAGAAATTATTGCCCGAACAGAGATTTTGTCATGAACTTGTAGGTGGGCCCAGATTCAATTCAATACCCTTTTGTCTTTGTTTTTATAAATAATCTTTGTTCTTTACTGGGAAATATACAGATTACCTTTTCAGCACCAGTGGCATCGTCTATCACACAGTTTTCCCTCAGGCAAACCCACATGGCATCCAAGTCATCAGCATTTAGAAGTAATTCAGATTGTTTCTGCAAATTAGTTGACCACAAAAAAAAAAGGTATAAAAATGAAGGACAGAAAAAAGAAGAAGAAAAAGACACCAAGCTTTCACTGCTCGCAACCAACTGCTGTAAATTCAGTTTTAACAATCAATATCAATTTTGATATCCCCATTCATGTCCTCGATAAACAGAAATTAGGATTAAACTGGATCTAACAAGGAAGTGGGATCAATTATCTCATTGCTTCATCCGTGTTTAGTTGTAGTTTAGGGATGTGATTGTGCCTTTAAGCCCTCAAAGACGACATGATGTTGGGAGGTTAATATTAGAAAACAACAAATTTGCTGCATCTCTATTAAAAGGTAGTGTTTTGGAAGATCCACATGTAAATACTGAAAACATTTGGGGTTGTTGTGCCGCCACCAAACACAGTAAGCAATAAATGCTTCCCAGCAGAAGTAAGCGATATAGGTACCTTGAGGAACCGATACTTGGCCAATCTTTGAACCCGATGGCTGATAGATCCATCATCAGGTTTCTACAAAAAAAAAAAAGATATTTAGGAGAATTACCGGTTCAAAGAATTGTTAATTTGCTCATCAAATTATGACAATGAACTGTGACCCGTACAGTATCTTGCTTTAAAATACTAGTGCTAGGAGGTTGGCTAAGGAGGCATTAATCAAATTTGATGTTAATCTCCACATAAAACTCAGATTGACCCATAAGACATCAACAAAAACAGAATAAGGAGATGGACAGAACAGAAACAATATATCAAACCAGCACAGTTGGGGGGCTATTCACCATCCAGCTCAATCAATGTCCCAGAGCTCTGCATTGTACCTTTCATGTTTCCATTTTTAGAAGGGTGGTTCAGTTTAAATGAGCATTTACAACACCTCTAGTTTGCCAAAGCCAACAAATAACAGTGGTATGTGGCAATAGTATGGTAACCCTTGCTCAGCATCTCACCTTCTTGTAGAAGGTCGGGATGGATCCAGCTTCAGCGCTCTTCTGCTGCCTCTCCTTGAATATCTCCAACAAAATCCTCTTAGTCTCCAACTCTGTAAGAGTGAGTTGTTACACAAAAGTTTAAATGATTTAAATTCAAATTCCATAACTTCTGTTTCTCAACAAATGGAAGCCTACTTTTATGGTACCTTTTCCGTAACTGCCCTGTATGATCTTTAATTTGTATTGAACAGTCCAATACAAGCAATGATTCCCCAACTTCGCCCCCACCCAGCCCCACGAAAAGAAGAACACACACACACACCCTCTTTATTTATTTAGCATGCAGTCTGTTTCGGTATATAACTAATTGCGGCAACTTCAGGCTCACTTTAAAAGGCATGATTGCAAACTTGTGAGTAAAGATGGGATTAGATAGTTAGATACTGGTAGTATAGAAAC
This sequence comes from Carex pumila, assembly GCA_033356055.1. NCBI lineage: Eukaryota > Viridiplantae > Streptophyta > Magnoliopsida > Poales > Cyperaceae > Carex > Carex pumila. The sequence goes on along the minus strand of JARJHM010000391.1, from coordinate 102,042 downwards.
AATTTTACCCATGAACACACCATAAGTTTGATTTACAGCCCAAAAATGTACAGATAAACAAAATTTCTCCTCGCACAAGTACATGCCCGAGATAAATCTATATTTCCATGATAAGTGGCAAAAAAAATCAGTTCTAAACAGTACCTAGAAATGCTGTCATTGGTAGCTTAGTATGAAATGGCAGAATAATGATAACCAAAAGCTTGCAGTTAACCCCAACTGAACAATCAACCAGTTTTTCAAACTAACACTCATATTTGCATTGCAATAATGCCTCAATAAGCTTCAGTTAAACAGTACTTAGCATACAATTTGCAACAAGACATGTGATAAACTAACAGAGCAGCAGCATCTGGTTAATTTAGCTAAAAGCTTTATGACAAGGCAAAAGAAGTTCAATCTTATAACCCTAATTTCCTTCCAGTAAATCCGATTTCACAGCCAGAATAGGGATCATGATCATGACTGAATTGAGTTGGAATGGTCAATTTGGAGTAACTTTTGGAATGAGATGTGAACTAGAGGCAGGAGAAATTGAAAAAAACATAGGTACCAACAAAAGTAAAGCAGCCTGTAACAAAACTCCCAACAAATTATGGCCAGGATTTGTGATAGATCATAGATCACTTAGAACTGAACGAGAATAATGCAAGGGGAAGGAGAGAGAGACAGAGAGAGCGCTAACCCATGAGAGCTTCAGATCCGAGGCCTGAGCCGGATCCGACGAAGCGACGAAGGTTCCGAACCCATGGCATCGATCCAGCTGCAGGGATTTTCTTTCCCGCCGCCCCGGCACCGCCTCCGACATCTCCGGCTGCCGTGCTCATTTTGTAGAGGGGAGAGAGAGAGAGAGAGAGAGAGAGGCCCAAGGCGGAAGGGTTTTGTCGAAGTGTCTTGCGGGGACTCGACTGACTCAACCTGGGAGGCGTTTCGGGGAACATTCAATTCTCTCCCAACGCTCGTATGAATTTTTATTGATAAAATTAACCGAAATTTTTAAAAATACCATTTCTCAAAAAAATAAACAAAAAAAACCAAGGTACAATTATAAATCACGGCTCATCTAAAGAACCGATTTTTTTAAAAATACCTACCAAAAAAAATATTTTATTAAAAATAATCAGACTTCAGCTAAATTTTTAAAAATACTCAAACCGCAGATTTTTTCAGCTGCCCGAAAAAAAAACAAAAATTTCTGACCGCGGATATTTTCCACGGCCCAGATTTTTTATTTTATTTTAGAGTTTAGAGTTGGAAAATAATTTTTTTTTGGAATTTTTTGTCCAACTTTACACCTCTGATTAACATATCAAAACACCTCTAAAAAGCATGAAAATTTACCGACATGTATTCTTGACTTCATAGAATAAGACTGTGAAGTTTCATACAAAATCTCAAAACAGATCGTGAGATATCGGCTCTCAAAAATTGCCTGCACTGCTGAAGGAGTGCTTCTGAGCCCAACTTTGCACCTCTAGTTAACATATCAAAGCACCTCCAAAAAGCATGAAAATTTACCGACATGCATTCTAGATTTTATAGAACAAGACTGTGAAGTTTTATACAAAATATCAAAACAGATCATGAAATATCCGCTCTCAAAAATTGTCCGAACTGCTGAAGGAGTGCTTCTGAGCTCAACTTTGCACCTCTGGTTAACATATCAAAGCACCTTCAAAAATCATGAAAATTTACCGACTTGTATTCTTAACTTCATGGAACAATACTGTGAAGATTCATACAAAATCTCAAAACAGACCGTGAGATATCGGCTCTCAAAAATTGCCTGAACTGCTGAAGGAGTGCTTCTGAGCCCAAATTTGCACCTCTGGTTAACATAACAAAACACCTTCAAAAATCATGAAAATTTATCGACATGCATTTTTGACTTCATAGAACAAGACTGAAGTTTCATACAAAATATCAAAACAGACTGTGAAATATCAGCTCTCAAAAATTGTCCGAATTGTTGAAGGAGTGCTTCATAATTTTTTTGATATGTTAATTAGAGATGCAAATTTGAATTCAGAAGCACTTCTTCAAAGAGAGTTCAGTTTTGTTATGTTTAGTTTTATTATCTTCTTAGTTTATGTTTTATTATATTTCAGCTTTTAGTTTTGTTATGTTTTATTATCTCACGGTCTATTTTGAGTTTTTGTATGAAACTTCACAGTCTTATTCTATGAAATCAAGAATACATGTCAGTAAATTTTCATGATTTTTGAAGGTGCTTTGATATGTTAACCAGAGGTGCAAAGTTGGGCTCAGAAGCACTCCTTCAACAATTCGGACAATTTTTGAGAGTCAATATTTCACGATCTGTTTTGATATTTTGCATGAATCTTCACAGTATTGTTCTATGAAGTTAAGAATACAAGTTGATAAATTTTCATGATTTTTGAAGGTGCTTTGATATGTTAACCAGAGGTGCAAATTTGATCTCAGAAACACTCCTTCAGCAGTTCGGACAATTTTTGAGAGCAGATATCTCACAATCTGTTTTGATATTTTGTATAAAACTTTACAGTCTTGTTCTATAAAGTTTAGAATGCATGTCGATAAATTTTCATGCTTTTTGGAGGTGCTTTGATATGTTAACCAGAGGTGCAAAGTTGGGCTCAAAAGCACTCCTTCAGCAGTGCGGGCAATTTTTGAGAGCCGATATCTCACGATCTGTTTTGAGATTTTGTATGAAACTTCACAGTCTTATTCTCTGAAGTCAATAACACATGTCAGTAAATTTTTATGCTTTTTGCAGGTGTTTTGATATGTTAATTAGAGGTGCAAAGTTAGACAAAAAATTTCAAAAAAAATATTATTTTCTTAACTCCAAACTCAAAAAAAAAAAAAAAATTCGGGCTGTGGAAAATATCCGCGGTCGGAAAAAAAAAATTTCGGGCCGCGGAAAAAATCCGCAGTTTGAGTATTTTTAAAAATTTGGCTAAAGTCTGGTTATTTTTAATAAAATATTTATTTAGGTGGATATTTTAAAAAAAATCGGTCTAAAGAATGCGGTCCTATTTATTGGAGATGCAACTCTAAAATAGAGTCCGCATGGCCCTATTTTTTTTTTTCGAAGTTCGGGAGATTCTCAGAGAATACGAATTCAATTTGATATATATTATATATATTTTTTATAATTATTTTTCATCGAAGAACTTAAAAATTTATTCGGCGATAGCTCTAAACTAAATTTTGTTACAAAAAAGTTCAATTAAATATATATTATTTTATTTTATAGTTATTTTTCATCAAATACCCTAGAAGTTTATTCGCCGATATCCCTAAATTTATTTTTATTCCAAAGAAATTCAACAACATGTATATTATTTTATTTTATTTTATTATGTGATTATTTTTTCATCAAAAACTCTAAAAGTTTAATCGTCGATAGTCCTAAATTAATTTTTATTACAAAGAAATCAAATTATATATATATTATTTTATTTTATGGTTATTTTTCACCGAAGACTCTAGAAGTTTTTTCACAGATAGCCCTAAATTAATTTTTATTACAAAGAAGTCCAATTTTATATATATATATATATATATATATATATATATATATATATATATATATATATATATATATATATATATATATATATATTATTTTATTTTATTTGTGATTATTTTTCACTGAAGACCCTATAAGTTTATTTTGCTGATATTCCTAAATTTATTTTCATTACAAAGAAGTCCAATAACATATATATTATTTTATTTTATTTTATGATTACTTTTCATCAAAAATTCTAGAAATTTAATCACTGATAGCTCTAAATTAAACTTCTAAGGATATCAATGAACAAACTTCTAGGGTCTTCGGTGAAAAATAACCATAAAATAAAATAATAGGTATGTTATTGGACTACTATATAATAAAAATTAATTTAAGGATATCGGCGAATAAACTTCTAGGGTCTTTGGTGAAAAATAATCACAAAATAATATATATCTAATTAGACTTCTTTGTAATAAAAAAATAATTTAAGACTATCAACGAATAAACTTCTAGAGTTTTCGGTGAAAAATAACCACAAAATAAAATAATATATTATATCAAATTGAATTCATATCCTTTGAGAATCTCTCCAATTTTGGAAAAAAAAGGGGCCGCTCCTAGCAGATGCGAACCCTACTTTGGAGCCACATTTCTTAAATGGGGTGGCATGTCTTAGATGCAGCCGTGGTAGATTTATAATTGTACATAAACTGTGGTTTTTTTTTGTTTTTTTTTTAAATGACATTTTTAAAAATTTCGACAAAACTAATTACCCAGTCCCTTAGACTGTGCTCTGGAAATCATGCGCGGTGAGGAAGTGGAAGGAATGGGAAGGAAGGTGATCAGCGCGTCGCTCACCTCCGAGCAGTGTTTCGTACACTCCTATTTGAAAGTACCAAATCTTAGCATAATACACAACATCATTACTTCCGAATAGTGTCAATTCCCTTCCACTACCCTTCACTTCCTCTTCGCTCCCCCGCTTTTGGAACATATGATAGAGTTCAGGCACCTTATAGTCTGGTCGCTTTCTATCTCTTCTCCATTTTCTTTCCTTTAATGAAGGTCTCTTCCCCTCTTCTGAAACACAATTTTAGAGACGTTTGGTTTGTGCTATAGATTATTTCAGAAAATGAAAAAATGCCTTTTTTTTTTTTTTTTGCTATCGTGATACCTATGTATCAGGGTATCATAATAGAAAGGAATCACTTATTACTATATCTATTTTCTTGCTCAGTTTGTCAAATATGATAATCACTTCCATGTTCCAAACTCAAATCGTTTTTATTGGGTTTTTTGTTTCAAATTTGTTGCTTTCCGTGGCATTTTTTTATGGATAATGTATAACAAGTTAAAAATTGACTCTTTAGCATATTTAAAGGTGTTTTGTAACTATATAACTGATATGCTGATCGAGTTATAATTAAGTTTCTGCTTTAGGACCTTATACTTAGTCGATATGGTTTCTAATAGAAATCGGTGGATTTATTTTTACTATTTAGAAAAAAAAAACATATTTAAAGGTCTATTATAAGTTGTAGTAGCAAAACCATCACAACAAATAGATTTCGTAACAAAGTGAACATGCCTATTTTGATTCGTTAATAAAATAAACTAAGTTATATTAATTTATTATCCCATTAAATATTTATGCGATGAAGTTTATAAACAAAATGTCTTTGTTTTCTAAATTTTGTTAAATAGATATTATTAGTTCCTAATGGTTCGTTCTTAAAATTGAACTCTTAATTTCTTCACTAGCTTGAGATATTTTTCAATGCCCGATTTTTTTATTTTTATCCAAAATTTAAATTAAATTTCAAAAATTAACCGGTTTGACTGTGAAATTTTAAATCTACCCAAACCGGTTAACTGTTAACCGGACCAAATTTCCGGTTAACGGTTAACCGGACCAAATTTCCGGTTAACGGTTAACCGGATCCTAGGTTCGGTTAACGGTTTAAAGGACCAATGGGTTCGGTTAACGGTTTAGCGGATCAATGGGTTTGGTTAACGGTTTAGCGGACCAAGAGTATGGGTTCGGTTAACGGTTTAGCGGACCAAGGGTTCGGTTAACCATTAACCGAACCCGATTTTTTTTTTTTAACTTTTTTTAAAAACAAAAAATTTTAAATTTTTTATTTTTCTATTGAAAATATACATGAAAATTCGTATTTAGATTTATCAAATTTACACCAAAAAAATTTGTAAATCAAATATGAAATTTAAAATTATAGAAAAATACACATACACATACACATACACATATACATATACATATACATAAATAATATACAGTTACCAATTTTTTTATTTTTTATTTTTTTTAAAACAGAAAATTTTAAATTTTTTATTTTTCTATTGAAAATATACATGAAAATTCGTATTTAGATTTATCAAATTTACACCAAAAAAATTTGTAAATCAAATATGAAATTTAAAATTATAGAAAAATACACATACACGTATACATATTATTTTAAATTTCATATATAATTTAAATTTTTCTATAATTTTAAATTTCATATTTGATTTACAAATTTTTTTGGTCTAAATTTGATAAATTTAAATACAAATTTTCATGTATATTTTCAATAGAAAATAAAAAAAATTAAAAATTTCTGTTTTAAAAAAAAGTAAAAAAAAAAAAAAAAAACGGGTTCGGTTAACGGTTAACCGAACCAACGAATCTGGTTAACTGTTAACCGAACCCTTGGTCCACTAAACCGTTAACCGAACCCATTGGTCCACTAGACCGTTAACCGAACCTAGGGTCCGGTTAACCGTTAACCGGAAATTTGGTCCAGTTAACGGTTAACCGGTTTGGGTAGATTTAAAATTTCACAGTCAAACCGGTTAATTTTTGAAATTTAATTTAAATTTTGGATAAAAATAAAAAAATCGGTTCAATGCATTTCTTATATATATTTTTCTTCTTCTCACATTCTCTCGTTTGTAAAATTCAGCATTCTTTTTGGAATAGTTGAACAACATAATATATATATACATTGACTCCAAATTATATAGTTGAAAAACTTATTATATTACTTAATTGACCTCTTAAGCTTAAAATAATATCGAGAATATATAATGAAAGACATGAGGTGCACTGAGTTTTAATTCACATACTGTACATGATATTCATATGTCCTGTTTTCTCCATTGGAAAGATTTCAGAATTTGTTTTTGCAGAAGCATTTATGTTTTATAAAATTTGCACTTTTTAGGAGTAGAACCAGGTGTTCTTAAAATTGCAATCTTAGAAATAGAATCAGAGTGTTTTAAGGTTTACAGAGTCTGTTTGTAGAAAAGAAATATGTTGTTATTTTAACAGGAACTTGTTATTCAGAACCTAACTGTTCAAAGTTTTGTATGCGGGCTCAAGAGTAAACTTTTTCATGCACAAATTTTAACAAAGATCAACGGTTGAGATCGGAATAATAGATTTCTGTTATTTCTTTGAAATACCAACATATTTATTTTCCTCTTTGTAAACTTAACTCTAAATATATCAAATTGACTTGAACGGACGAATTCAAACTATTTAAGCTGTTGTACTTTACGAGTGATGCGTCTACATGTAAAAATTAAAAATTAATTTTGTATAAAGTCAACTGATAAAAAATTGTTTAAAAAATAAATGCATTAAAATTAATTTATAAACCTTATAAATTTGACCACTTGAGTTTATACTAAATTAATTCTAAAATTTATAATTTTTGCATGTAGATGCATCACTTGTATAATTAATTGATTTCAAACAGTTTGAATTCATCATTTAAAGTAAATCTAATAGATTTTGAAATCAAATTTATAAAGAAGCTTGATGATCTTAAAAACACCCTAGTTCAACTCCAATTTTTAAGTATTTAAACTTATACATAATCGAACCTCCGAACAAATGACCCGTTCGAATGATCCATTTGTTTCTACTATTTTCTATTTTTTGTCAAATAAATTTTCACATCAGTATAAAATTAAATTGATGAGTTTTTTACAGCCCAGTGGAATCATGAGTATTTGTCCAATTTTAGTTCCCATTTCAATCCCATAGTTTTTTTTTTTCTTCATCTATTTTTGAAAAAAAAGTTGAAGCAGACCTAATTTTTTTCTCAAATGCTGAGCTCGTTAATCATGGCTTTTATTTTCTTCTTTTGATGGGGCTTAATTTTTGCATTTGATTAAAATCAGACCTAAATCAGGCATAATTTTGCATTTGCTTAATTTGCTATTTACATATTTAGTTTACTAATTCTTTGCTACCTATTTTTTCCGAGAATAGAGGTAATGTAAATTTGACATCTATGCAAATTGGTACAGAATCTAGGTTGCAAACCAGTTAAACTAATAAATATTATTTAGGTAGCACACTTTTACATGTACCAATTTAGCACGAAAATTTTCGTACAACTTTTACATGTATAATCAATTCATTCTTTTTTTTTTTCTTCAAAGTTTAGTATGTACAGTTATATTAATTTGAATCAATGCAGCTAAGATAGTTTAATGTTAACATTACATCTTCTAAGAAAATTAACTGTTAAAAAAATTAAGTTAATTTTCTGACAAATTTCGCATGCATAAATTTTACATGAAATTTTTCAACTTAAAAATTCACAAACAAATTGATATTCTTATGTTTCATATTCAAATCCATTGTCAAACATGCTCTAAATATTTTTACCGAAAAAAATTTGAGAAAGAAACAAGATCCAGATAGAAAAAATATGCAAGCAGTGAAGCAGTCTTAGAATAACCTAATATATATATTTTTTTCCATATCTCATCGTCTTGCTTACGCCAATCCATGTAATCTGTCATTTAATGTTTTATTAATTCAATAATTTTTTTTTTGTTAAAATCGGGCAAGTATAATTACGGCAATTCCGATTTAAAATATGCGAAAAAATAAATATCTAAAAATGGGACCGAATCTTTATTTAATTTTTTAGCTGACATAAACTATGTTATTTATAGATCCCTAATTTTCTATTGCGTCAGTGTATATATCAAAAGTTCTTTCTTACCTTTTCTCTCGAAAACCTTAAAGGCAAGAAAGCAAGCCGACTCTTTGCCTTCCTCGTGTCGTCGTCTCCATCGAACACAGCTGCTCCTCTTCTCGCCTTCTTTGGATTAGGGTTTCGCTTCGCCTGATCTAGGGTTAGGATTCGAGTTCCCCAGGTATACCCCCCGTTCTTTCTGACCCCAATCTCCGATTGGTCTTAGATCGGAGTTCTAAGACCTTGAAATTTTATCGTTGGAGCTGTTCTGGTAGGTCGATTTGGGCTTTTTCAAATTTTTGGGTGCCAAATACTTCGATTTTCTTAGTTTTCTCCATCTCATTCCTAGGTTTCAGGATATGTTGACAATATCCTTTTCCTTGTGAAGTTAATTTAGACGATGATATTTGTATATATGGTATGGAAAGTTTTCGTTGTTTCAAGGGTTCAGGTTTGGTCCTAGCTCCTTAACGCCGAAAAGAACATAGTTTGTTAAATTTGGTTGACTAACTTTACTCAATTTTTGATTCGTTGTCTGAAGCTGGGTTTCACATCTGTCTGTAAAAACTTACAATTCCATCTGAATTAAGGATTAGGCCATTGTATACAAGAATTCTGAAAGTGGGCCATTTTAGATGTCTGCCTCTTGCAAATATATAAAAATATAAATTTTCTTATTTAAAATGAGATGTTGAAATTAGTAGCAGAAATTAATCTTCACATACCTTCTTGTCATAATTTCGAGTTCTTACTTCTATTTTTATTACAGGTTTTGGGGAGTGAGAAAATGGCGATGCACGAGAGAAAAGTTATAGAGCTTGATCAAGGATGGGATTTCATGCAGAAGGGTATTACCAAGCTAAAAAATCTTCTGGAGGTTAAACCTGGCGAGACCCAGTTCAGCTCTGAAGACTATATGATGCTTTACACGTATGTACCTTTAAAAAATTCTCATCTTTTTCATTTGTTGTGAATTTACTTGGTAGATTGTTGCAGCTAAATTTTTTCCTGGAAGTTGCATAGACATGTTTGTGTTAGATGTGAGTTTCTGGTCATCATACGAATCTTTATAGTGTGTACCTGTTTGTAATCTTTATGATACTTATCCATTAGTAAATTGGTACAGAATTTTGATTGGCATGATTTAGTTATTTTTTATTTTAGCTAAATTGAGGGAACTGGAATTCTGGATGTAAAATTTTCCTTCTTGTTCTTGTTTAATTCAGATAATTTTAGTTTTCAAGCTTACTAAGTTTAAAACATATTTGCTATATTATCCTTTTTCACTAAAATGGGTTTATTTGTATAGAACAATCTACAACATGTGCACCCAGAAGCCTCCTCATGACTACTCTCAGCAGCTCTATGAGAAATACCGGGAAGCTTTTGTAGAATACATAGATGATATGGTATTATCTCTTAGATTCACATTGCATCTCCAAACGAATACAATTTCTGTTTAGCTATGCTACTGAGCATTACCATTTTAGTTTCATGTTGTTTGCGTTTAGTCTATGCAAATACCTGCTTATTATTGCGTAAAGCCAAATGGACAGTTGCAACTTGGTACTATTTTATATGAGCCCTTGAAGTTGGTCTATCTAAAACCTTGTCTCGGTGTTGTTAACCACTTTGAGTTATTTGTGATCTTTCTTAAATCAATTTTTTTAGTTTCTATCATATTTTCTTTCTTTGTATATTTTCTGAAGGTTTTAGGTAGGTTGTTGCCTTAACACAAAGTAATGTCAAAAGCAATCCGTAACACTGTTCAGCTGGCTTGCTAATGACAATTTAGCACTTGTTGAGACCTTTAACAAGTCAATATTATCCCTTTCAATTAGGTGTTGCCCGCATTGAGAGAAAAACATCATGAGTACATGCTCAAGGAGCTTCAAAAGAGGTGGCAAAACCACAAGGTCATGGTCAGGTGGCTCTCCCGTTTCTTCCATTATCTTGATCGCTATTTCATTGCTAGGAGGTCGCTGCCTGGATTGAACGAAGTTGGTCTCACCTGCTTTCGTGACCGGGTAATTATTGACTGGTGTTATGTTTAATAATTTACTGTTTGGCCTTCTTTTATTTATTTATTTATTCTTGTATTTTCTGGTTGTCCTGAATTGGCCAAAGTTATTTTCTATTTGTTATTGAGTAAAACTATTGACAAAGCTATTTGCTGGTCTGGCAAATACCATTTGTTTTGTGTAGTAAGGTACTAAGATATGTTGCTTTTATTAAACAAATAGATGCTATAATGTTTCTGTGCAGTTGCTAATTTTCTTTGTTGTAATTTATGATTTTTTTCAGGTGTACCAAGAAATGAAAAGCATGGTAAAAGATGCCGTGCTGTCGTTGGTAAGTGTAGACTTTGATTAATTGGGCTGTACCTCATTTCTGAATAAATTTCTTGTAATTTTCGCTGTTCGTCAAATTTACTGTTTGTATCTTGCACTGCTCTTTCAACAGATTGACCAGGAGCGTGAGGGGGAGCAGATTGACAGAGCTCTTTTGAAGAATATACTCGACATTTTTGTTGAAATTGGCCTTGGCAGCATGGAGTGTTATGAAAATGACTTCGAAGAATATTTACTCAAGGAGACTGCGGCGTACTACTCCAGAAAAGCTTCTATCTGGATACTAGAAGATTCTTGTCCTGACTATATGTTGAAGGTATAACTGTATATGATTTATCAACTGCAAATATGAACTGCTATATTGGTGGTAATTGTGAGGTGTAGTTGCTTGAAGGGATGTATGCATATTTTTCTCTTTTTTTTGCCTTCTTTCTTTTTGTTATTTTCCGGTATCAAACTCTTGGAGGGATTTATACATTTATTGTTGATTTCTTTTGCTGTTGCTTTTAGACTTAACTTTTTTGGCTGTCTTTATAAGGCTGAAGAATGTCTCAAGAGGGAGAAGGACAGGGTCGGCCACTACTTGCACTCTAGCAGTGAAAATAAGCTCTTGGAGGTCTCTTCTAGTTATCCTCTGTTGCTTCTTGCTATCATTCATTTTTTTTCTGTTTGTACCCAAAATAATTGTAGTGCCTATTGAATTTTTCTTACCTTTTGGACCAAATATATTCGTAAACATATTGTGTTAGTATATTAATTATACTTTGGCGCTTCTATAAACAATATTTACTTGCTAGCTATCTGTCTTGGTAATATTTAGTATGGTAGCTCATAGTAATTATATTTTTTAAATATTTGGTGAATATGGTTATCATTAAAACTGAAATATGATTTTATACATTTTTTTGTATTACTATTGTAGTAATTAGACATTATGTTAGCACTATTTGGACTTTATACCAAACTGCTAGAGCATGATGGATAGTACCATGATGCGATTCTCTTGTTGTAATTTCTTAATAATGTTTTATCATTTAACTGTTGTTCCTTGTTCTTTGTGATTCTTGTAGAAAGTACAACACGAATTGCTTTCTGTATATGCAAACCAACTTCTTGAAAAGGAGCACTCTGGATGCCATGTACTGCTTCGTGATGACAAGGTAAGAAGCAACAAAAGCTATTGACATTTGTCTGTTTGTATTTTGAATTTATAATTGCATGCTTTAAGAATTTTACATTTATCACATGTTTTTTCAGACGGAGGATCTTTCAAGGATGTTTAGACTTTTCTCCAAAATCAACCGTGGTCTAGACCCAGTTTCTCAGATGTTTAAAGAGGTACTGTTGAGTTCTTTTAACTTGCATATCTGGATGAATTATACGTGTAGTGACCTGCTTGATATGCTAGAAAATGAAGGAAATGGAGGAAAATAGCAATTTTTCCTGTACCAAGGTTGATTTGTTGGAAAATGAAGGATAGATGGCAATTTTTACTTCATATTGTCTTCTCAATTTTTTGCCGGAAATCATGAGTAACATGGACACACATAAGGGTCGTATAGGTTATACTGAACATATATTTTTCTGCAGCATGTCACTTCTGAGGGAATGGCTTTAGTGAAGCAAGCAGAAGATGCTGCAAGCAACAAAAAGGTACTGCCTATATATCTTTGTCATTTGGAGATTTACCTGTAAATCCTTCCTTTCTTTGGGAGACGGCTGAATAATGCATTTTGAAATGAGTTCTAATTAGCACTAGTTGCGCACTAGATGGCACTTGTCAGTTGCCTCTTTTGAATGCAATTTGGTCCCAATCAGTCCTCTGTTGTGCATATAACATAGATTCTGCTTGAGTTAATTTAAGCTAGAACATATACCCTGGTTCAGTGAATTATCAATACCCTGTAGAAAGGGATGTTTAATGTTGGTGTCGGTGTTGGTGTTTTTGCTATGGATTTCTGACAATTACTTAATCCCTGCAGGAAGAGAAGAGGGATATCATGGGCTTGCAAGAGCAGGTAATTCCATTCTTATGCTGTGCAATATTTTGCCATCATTGACTTTCTAAATATTTAATTAAATACTCTACCAAACTTACAGGTCTTCGTGAGGAAAGTAATTGAACTACATGACAAGTATTTGAACTATGTTGTTGAATGCTTTCAGAACCACACTCTTTTCCATAAGGTATGATATTATATGTTCTCTTATTTTTCTTTATTGGAAATACATTCATGCGAAGCTAAAAATACTTCTCCAAAGTGGCATACAAAAACATTGGTCTGTCATACATAATACAACCTTTTAATTTAGAAATAATTCCATGTAATAAGAGATGCATGAACTATTTTGTATACACTGTTCCTTATATCTTTTAAAATACCAAACTGCTACTTTTATTTATGATGGTCTTATTCTCTCCAGGCTTTGAAAGAAGCGTTTGAGGTATTCTGTAATAAGGGTGTCGCAGGAAGTTCAAGTGCAGAATTACTAGCAACATTTTGTGATAATATATTGAAGAAGGGTGGAAGTGAAAAACTGAGTGATGAAGCAATTGAGGAAACCCTTGAGAAAGTATATATTTTTGCCTTTTGGCATGTTACCCTCATAGTTGATCACCTCACTAGTGTTAATCTCAGAACTCAAACTTTTTAACTATTTTCATTTGCAGGTGGTAAAGCTCCTTGCTTATATAAGTGACAAGGATCTTTTTGCTGAGTTCTACAGGTAACCTTTTTTTTCCCTCACTCTGATTTGAAAAGTAAGTGATGGTCTTTGGGAATAAGACATTTCTAGCTGGTCTTTATTTCCTCTTCTCTAACATGTTTATTCTGTAGTTGAATTGCATTCTGGGCAGTGGCCATGTTTTGTCATTTGTTCAGATGTTACCATTTTCCTGTTAATTTTTGAGAAATATAATCATGTGCATACCTTCTTCTTGTTAATTTTGGAGAAATATAATCATGTGCATATCTTATTCCTGTTAATTCTGGTGACCTTTTTCCTTGTTAATTTTGAATAAACATAATCATGTGCGCTTGGATTATTGGCACTGTAAACATAACTTCGTTCTTGTTGTGGTGTAGTAGGTTTACTACATGAATCTTCCTACTCTATGTTTGCCACATTTGGGAATGTCTTTAATCCTGTCTGTGCTAAAGCTAAACACTTGTATTAATGTCTTACTGAATAACATAAATTGGCAGGAAAAAGCTAGCAAGGAGGTTGCTCTTTGACAAGAGTGCAAATGATGATCATGAGAGGAGTATCTTAACAAAGCTCAAGCAGCAATGTGGTGGCCAGTTCACCTCTAAGATGGAAGGAATGGTATACGGCTAGTTTTCTTTTGGTACTTTTGTCTTAGTTTGATGGTTTGACACACATCTTACTGGCCTGCTATCATAGCTGTCCAGAGATGAATCTCTTTTATAGCAGCACAATGCCATAAATTTCTTAGCACTAACAAACTAAATAGCTCACAAGCAAAAAGCATTTTGAACTAAACTGATTTGCATGATAGGAAACATTTTTCTGAACTTTTGAACTTTTGGTGTCCTTCAACTCTAATTTGTATGATAGGAAATGCTTTCTGAACTTTTGACTAAACCGATTAATAATTAAAAGTAAATGTAAATTTTGCATGTTATTTATTGACCTATATTCTGATTTTTGTTAAACAACCAGGTCACTGATCTCACTCTTGCAAGGGAGAACCAGACACAGTTTGAGGAGTATCTAACCGCTAACTCACAAGTAAATCCGGGTATAGACTTGACAGTTACTGTTTTGACAACAGGTTTCTGGCCGAGTTACAAATCCTTTGACCTCAACCTTCCTTCTGAGATGGTATGCATTTATGCCTTCATTACTGAACAAAACTGATGTCTGGTTATTCTAACTGATAATTGCTTGTATAATTTTTTGTTAGGTTAAATGTGTGGAGGTATTTAAGGAGTTCTATCAGACAAAGACCAAGCACAGGAAGCTAACATGGATATACTCTTTGGGGACTTGCAATATCAATGGCAAGTTTGACTCAAAAACTATCGAGATGATAGTGACCACCTACCAGGTATTCTACAACATTATATTTTTTCTTTTTCTTAGTTTCTTATATAATGATATTCGTGTTGGTTGTGTGCAGTTTGGAACAATAGAT
This sequence comes from Carex pumila, assembly GCA_033356055.1. Taxonomy (NCBI): domain Eukaryota; kingdom Viridiplantae; phylum Streptophyta; class Magnoliopsida; order Poales; family Cyperaceae; genus Carex; species Carex pumila. The sequence continues at coordinate 87,027 of JARJHM010000391.1, read as the reverse complement.
TTAGTATAATACTTTATTTTTGCTAGTGCAGCCCCTTGGTAATGAGATATAATTTTTGCTTATTGTGTTTATTTCGAATTGTTGGGCTTATGATCTGTTAGAACTTAAAAATAATTTTTGCATGAAAACCAAATTTTATCTATTTATCATGTGAGAGAACATGTGAAGCAGCTGGTTCTACAATTATTGTGGTCTTTCAATAAGTTTGTGGTTCCAGAAACTATTGTAAGAGTGCAGTGATGTAAAATGAGAACAAGAGATGCACATTACTTCCATTTCATTTCTTGAATCCTACTGAAAACAACTCTTGTGATGAATTTGACAGGCTGCTGCACTACTATTGTTTAATGCCTCAGAAAGGTTGAGCTACGCAGAAGTAATGACACAGCTGAACTTGACTGATGATGATGTGATCAGGTTGCTCCACTCTCTCTCTTGTGCCAAGTACAAGATCCTTGTTAAGGAGCCCAACACTAAGACCATATCTCCCAATGATGTCTTTACCTTCAACAATAAGTTCACAGATAGGATGCGGAGAATCAAGGTACTGTTATTCTCTTGTTTAGTACGCAGAAGCAATCAAATCAAATGGATGTTTAATTGTATTCTTTTTACTGTCAGTAGAATACTGCTAGAAACTAGAACCTGTGTCTGCTGCCCTTTTTTTGTTTATATGTTCTTTTACTTTATTTTTTCAATTGTGGAAACTTTTAATATTACGCATGCATTTGAGTTTGGGACGAGGTTTCAGTTCCAGTACTTGAATTGTGCACATGCCATCTTATTACTTGGTATTTTTATGGCCATTTCTTTATGCATACAATTTACCTCACCTCATCATGATTGCTGAATGAGTCAGAGAAAGTAAAATGAATAATACATTAAATTAGATTATGTTCAGTCTAAGGAACTTGACAGAGTGAATTCTTTGGTTGTAGATTCCACTTCCTCCAGTAGATGAGAAGAAAAAGGTGGTAGAAGATGTTGATAAAGACAGGAGGTATGCCATCGATGCCTCAATTGTTCGTATAATGAAAAGCCGTAAGGTGCTTGGCCATCAGCAACTTGTCATGGAGTGTGTTGAGCAGCTTGGTCGCATGTTCAAGGTAGTAAAATCCAACCTTTCATAAATTTTTATTTCCATTGCTTCAAGTTCAAAGAGTAAGCATAGCTTGGTATTCACTATTATCTTTTGCGTGATATTCAGCCCGACTTCAAGGCTATAAAGAAGAGGATTGAAGACCTTATCACCAGGGACTATCTGGAGAGGGACAAGGAAAATCCTAACCTGTACCGTTACCTTGCCTAGGCATGACAAGATCCTTCCCAATGCACCCACTTTTTTGAAGCAAATCTCGGAAAAATCTTTTGCATCCCCAGCTGAAGTATTCAAAGGGTTATTATCTGCTTCAAACGAGATATATTCAACATGTTACATTTATTCTGTACATCTAATGTGCCCATGACAAGGGGATAAGAGGATTGTATGAGACTCTTTCTATCATAGGTCTCAACTTAGCCTTTTGTGAATCTGTTGCCCCTCTCCAATATTATTTTTTTCTCATTTCGGATGGTATGTTACCTTGGGGTAATTGTTGTGTTCTGTGAGTTTATGAATGATTTTATCTTAGCTTAGATAATGTATCATCTGGGTATTAGAAATAATTATTATGATGTTGCATCATATGTGAGCTCCGCAAAGTAGATGGAAGTAACAAAAACTTTCAAAGGTCACATCGAGACGCTACCGATTGTGACATCCAGATCCCCAAAAAAGGGAAAATTTCTGGTGTGCCTGTACAAAATTCTAAGATAATCAATTTGCCTATTAAAACACCTAAATATTCAAGAGTAAAGTTAGGGTGTGATGTGCTTATAAAGAGAGTTTGGTGAACTCAACTCAAAAAGTTTATTGGATTGATTTTAAACGTTGAATCCAAACTGTTGAAATCTATTTATTTGTTTCATGAGTGATGTATGTGCATACAAAATTTTTAAAGTTTTGAATTCATTTGCTATATGATCAAGCGGTCAAAGAAATGAACATTTTATTAAGTTAATTTATAAGTTATTTTATATAGTCAATTTTTATTATTTTTTTGACCGCTTGACCGTGTAGCAAATAAACTCAAAACTTTTAAAATTTTGCATATATATGCATTACTCATGAAGTACATGGATTTCAACGGTTTATATTTGACGTGTGAAGTTGAATATAATATGGAGAACAAGATGACTGTTTAAAATTTCCAAAAAAATTAAGAGAACACATATTAATAGGGTTTAAAAAAAATGTAAAATTTAGTCTCCAAACACATATTAATATGGAAAACAAGATGAATGGTTTGGATCGATCATTAGAATTTTGAAAACTTAAATATTGAGCTATAGCACCGTGGCCCTCTATGCTATCCATAGCATCCAAGCCTTACTCATTTTTCCAAATATTATTATATGCTAACTATTAGTAATTATTCAGAAAATTAGTTTCGATAATAAAGTATTTCTTGATTTAAAAAAAAATTTAGAACTTATTACATACGTTTCATTTTTTTCATCCATGTCATTAAATATACAATTTATTTAATTATTAAAAAATAAACATTTTTATTTTGTGAAATAATAATTAATAAATATTGTTATGTTGTTTTAATCAACGTTATTTAATTCTAATAATTATTTTATTAATAGGACTAATTATATAATATCATGTATTTTAAAAATTAAAAATAAAATTTTTCACAATTAATTTTATAATACAACGGAACATTCAATTCAATACATTTTCGTACAAATCTACATCTATGGATTTCCGTAAATTAAACAGTGAATCTCATTCCTGACAAATCTCATCCCATGTAATTTCAAGACATCCGAACACCCTTGATGACCTTCTCGTCCGCTATTAGTTCTTATTCGCACGGATGGAAGCGCCAACACTCAAATTCCAATTTCTTTTCGAAAATTTTTGGAGTTCCAATTCTCCAACGTACCTTCTCTCCACTGTCGACCACTCAAAACAAAAATGTCAATCTTTGAGCTGTGATTTTCATACTGCCTCCTCCCAATGTCAAATTTGAAATGTGTTTCTTACCACACAGCAGAAATCAATCCATAATACTCTCGCTTTTCACTTCAGTTCCAAATATCCAATCAGTCTTTCTCGTGTCTCTGTCCCCAATAGCATCGTTTTTTATCAGATGGAAGTATCGAACTGATGCCAAATCAGAGGAGCGGTGTGGAGATTGTATTCTCTCGCGCGCTTCTCAGGTAAAGGACGCGCGTCAATGCTTTCTGATAAGTTTCAACGAAAGAAGAAAGAAGAAAGAAGAAAGAAAGAAAGAGAGCGGACGGGAAGGAAATTAAAGAACTCTATAGTTGACCACGGAATATTCGGACCAGCCAGGTAACTGACTCAAGCAAATTACAAACGGACGGCGTAGGATCCTTCTTTTAATTTGGTACGAATTTCAAAACGGACCCCTATAGACTATAGTTTGTAGTTTGTAACTTTGTATAGATACCAAATTGACTTTGATCTGGCTAGAAATAATCTGGATCGTACGTGGGAGATACAATGAATGTTTCAAGTCAGTCCCTATAGAGAATTATAGAAAGAGCACCTTCGAATTTGCTTTTTACATGGGAGATACAACTTTCACCTGGCTTTTTGAGGTAGAGTTTTCTTCTGATGTTTACGATTATAATTAAAAGAAGCAAGATTCTGTTGTTATATATGTAAAAGAATATTAAAAGTTGACGATAAAAAGAAGTTTGCTTATTCTTCTTCTCTTTGCTAGCTCTACCTCAAAAAGTATTACATATGCACCATTTATTTTTAACCTCTTATACATACATAGGTGCATGCTTAAAATTAATTTGTGCCTTTTGATATCAGTAGTTTGGAAATGTTCCAACTTTCATCTTCAGTAAAGTAAAGAGAATAAAAGGTGCTCTGTAGACTGTAATGCATGAATAAAAGAAATTAGATTCGCAAACAATCTAATCTAATGCATGTATAATGCACTGTGAATGTGCACCGATGCACTGTGAATGTACAATGCACTGTGAATGCATGTGCACCAATGCACTGTGACTGTAATGCATCAAATAATTGTTTTCTTGCGTTTTCAATTAACAGAAAACAATTAATTGTTGATCCAACGGTGGCTGCTAATTTTACTGTTTTGTTAAGCCACCGTTAGATCAACAATTTTGTAAAATACTTAATAAATATTAAAAAAATTCAGAAAAATATAAAATTTGGTCTCCACACACATATTAATATGGAGAACAAGATGAACGGTTTGGATTGGTCATTTGGATTTTGAATTTTAGATTTATGGTACAATGCACAAACCCCTCCATGCATTGCAATGCACCATAGCCCATCTCTCTCTCTCTCTCTCTCTCTCTCTCTCTATATATATATATATATGAGGTGGGCTATGGTGAGTTGCGAAGTAAAATGCGTTTCTACTTCACGCCGTATTTTTATTTTGAAAGTCCAAACGACCGATCCGAACAATTAGATGTTTAATCCATATTGAAATGTGCTTGGAGACCAAATTTTATATTTTTTGGAATTTTGTTACTATTTATTAAGCATTTTTAAAAATTGTTGTTTTGCTGTGAACAGTAAAAAAATAGTAAAATTTTCTAGACCATCAGATCAGCGACTTTCAAAATTTCTTAATAAATAGCAAAAAAATTCCAAAAAAAATGTAAAATTTGGTCTCCAAGCACATTTCAATATGAAGAACAAGATGAACGGTTCGGATCGATGTTTTGAACTTTAAAATCGCAAAATACGAGCATGAAGTAAAATAGTCGCTTTACTTCGTAACTCACCGTAGCCAATCTCTCTCTCTCTATATATATATATAGAGAGAGAGAGAGAGAGAGAGAGATAGGCTAATATACAATCGATTGCACCACGCCTCCCGTGCAACCAAGTGGCTTTCCGATTTTTAAAGTTCAAATGATTGATCCGAACCGTTAGATGTGTTCTCCATATTAAAATCTGCTTGGAGACCAAATTTTATATTTTTTGGAATTTTTTTACTATTTATTAAGCCACTTTGAAAATTGCTGATCCAACAGTGGCTTGTCAAACAGTAAAAATCAAAAGCTACCGTTGGATCAGCGATTTTCAAAGTGGCTTAATAAATAGTAAAAAAATTCCAAAAAATATAAAATTTGGTCTCCAAGCAGATTTTAATACAGAGAACGTATCTAACGGTTCGGATTGATCATTTGAATTTTAAAAATTAAAAAACCACTTGGTTGCACGAGAAACGTGGTGCAATCGATTGTATATTAGCCTATCTCTCTCTATATATATTATTACATCATGTTTACAACTACAAAATATAATAAGATTTGATATATATTTAACCGCACACCTCACCGTGATTTAAATTTCAACCGCATGAAATTAATGGTAGTTAATGGATTATAAAATATTACTTCAATCACATGTGCTAAGGTTTATTGTACCGGTAGATTTTATTAATTCTATTATATTTCAAGAGTAGAATTAGGGTGTTCTTAAGTTTATTAAGTCTCTTGGTGAATTCAAGCCTAAAATCTATTGAATCGGTCTCAAATGATAAATTTGAACTGTTCAAATCTGCATACTTTACGAGTGATGTATCTACGTGTAAAAAATTTTAATTTTAAAATTAATTTTGCATAAAGTCAAGTAGTAAAAAAAGATTCAAATAGATACATTAAAATTAGTTTATTAACACCATAATTTTGACCGCTTGACTTTATACTAAATTAATTTGAATGTTTAAAATTTTTACACGTAGATACATCGGCGAATTTCAATGGTTCAAATTTATTATTTGAAACCAATTTGATATTTTTTAGACTTAGTTCGCCAAAAAAAATTAATTAACTTAAGAGCACCCTATTTCTACTCCTCAAATCCCGATGTAGACGATTTAAATTTCTGTATTGAGAAAAGTTCCAACAAGGAAGGGAATTTGAAATCCTCTGTTGACTGGATAACAGCCGAATTTTTTATTAATATAAAAATTTCAAAATTTACAAATCTGCACAGATTTTACAAAAAAAAAAAGAAATTGAAACTGCTCAAATCGAAAAATTATTTTTTTGGATCCAACCACTACATCCTGCAAATAATTTTCCGGGTTTGGACATCCTCTTTCCAAAAAGATAATTTATAAGATTTTCTGATTTTTTTAATTAAATAGAAAATATTATGATTTATTTATTTTTTGTATTGGAATATTAGAAATATTTTTATATTTTTTTGAAAATAGATTGGATACTATATAATTGAATTTATTAGAAATACCGCGATAAATAATTTGGATCAATATTTTTCAGGGTGGATTTTTTGTAGTTGTAAGAGAAATTAAAATATTTCTTTGTGTGTTACTGAAGAAATATTAAAAATATTTTAGATCTAAGTTATTGATCCCGGTTCAAAAGTGTTCAATAACTCAGATCCAGAATATTTTTTTCTCAATAACACATAAATAAATAGTTTAATTTTTCTTACAGTCGTAGAAAATCCGATCTGAAAAATGTTCATCCAGATTATTTGTCGCAATCTTTCTAATAAATTTAGTTATATAGTATTTCATTTATTTTTAAATAAATATAATAAAATTTCTAATATTTTAATACGAAAAATAAATAAATCTTAACATTTTCAATTTAATTAAGAAAATAAAAACAATTAATTTTTGCAAATGAGGTATGGATTTGAAAATTTTGAATTTTTTTGGATATTAATAAAAATTCCGGGTTATGTAAACTTTAGAAGTTGGATCAAAATGAACGGCTCAGATCAAAGCAGCGCGGGTTTGAAGTTTGAACCCGTTACTGACTGTCAAGCAGACTACTGCGTCACGCAATCCAAATTCAACAGCATTAACTTGCCACGCGTGAAAAGTGTAGAAACACCTGGCACGCACGTAGGAATATTTGAGGGGAAATATACCATCTAGCCCCTCAACTTTTTGAGAATAGAATTTATACCTTTTGTTTGTGGTCGCATCACAAATTCACAATGCGTTGCGTTCAGTCTCTTAATTAATAATTGATGCTTGAAAATAAATAACAAGAAACTCAACGACGACGACGATCGACGACGAAGAAGAAGAAGAAGAAGAAGAAATGATATTAATGAACCTTAATTTTTGATCTCTTAATATAAATCATGTACAAAAGAACTTCAATATACCATGCACAACAAAATTTTAATTTGTGGACGTATTTAAAGTATTTGCTCGGTGCTCTGTTTCTCTCTCTCTGTTTTTTTTCTAAACAGAATTTAGTTTGTATTATATATATACTAAATGCAATACTAAGACTGTTAAATGTTGTCAAAAATAGGTAAAGTAATGGGAATATTTTGCAAAAGCGTCACCTTGTGTGTTTCTCATACAAATTAATAGAACACCACCATGCCGCCTTGTCGCAATTCCCAATCAGGGAGAAGTTAATTTACACTTGTATATATCTCTCCGTCATCAAGTCGGACATTTCCAAGTTAGGGTTAAAAAGAGAGATACCTCCCCTCCACTTTAAAAAAGCGTTGCTTTTGTTATTAATTATAATATATATATATATATATAAGCTAGCCAGCAAAGTAGCTAGATTGTTCTTTGGTGTGAAGTTCTGCTAATATAATTAGATGGAAGAGATCAAAGTGTACATAGTTGTGGTTTTGTGCCAGTTAATATACGGTGGAAACAACATTCTTTGTAAAGATGCTTTAAATGGAGGGATGCCTACAACAATTTTCTCATTTTATAGATTATGTTTTGGCACCTTGGCCTTAGTTCCGCTTGCCTTGGTTTTTGGGAGGTATGTAATATATAATTTCTTAAAAAAATTAAGTCCTTTATTACTTACTTAGAAAAATTAATTAATTGGGCTGTGATGAGCAATATTAATTACTTTAACATTTCAGTGTTTAATTATTTCTTTACTAACAAATTAAATTCTGAACAGGAAAAATGCACCACAGCTGTCGTGGAAAATAACCGCCAAGATCTTCTTTCTTACGTTGTTGGGGTACGTATATGCATATATATATATATACATCACAATCCATTCCTGTTAAGTGTGTTTAAATTATTTCAGTTTGTCAAAATTTCAGGGTCACACTTATTCTGAACATATTTGCAATTGGTGTTAAGTTCACCTCATCTACTGTTACATCTGCCATCTCAAATGCAATTCCAGTGGTTACTTTTACTTTAGCTGTATTACTACGGTAATTAATTATATTATTTTGTTTAATTAGTTGCTACTTTTCAGTTATTTGTCAGATTTTTCAGTACTTATTTTGGAATCAATCGACTGAAAGAGGAGCTAGCTAGCTAGGTTGGGATTTTACAATTTTACACATATATAAGAAGTAATTTTTGGAATTGTCAATGTTTTGCATTCTGATCCCAATTTTTGTGCTATATATATATTTCAAATTAAGTGAACCCGCTTGAAGTCCTAATTTCTTAATTAGTTTCTGGTACTTAATTAGCTTGAAACCTAAATTTCCAAGGATGCAAGAGGAAGGGCTCGATCAATAATTAATTTGTTGCTTAAAATATATATGCTAGCTGTCGATATAAATTTTCTTTCTTTTATATATTTTGTTCTAAATTAAATTCGCAGATTGGAAAGTGTAACACTAAAGAAAATAAGAGGGATTGCGAAAATTGTGGGAATAGTGCTTTGTCTAGCAGGAGTTCTCATACTGGCCTTTTATGAGGGACCTAATTTAAAATCTGTAAGCCATCACCAGCCATTTCTAAATGGAAGCAAAAATAAACAAGGACCGCACTCGAAGCTGGAGTGGATCATTGGCACTTTCATCTTGATTATTTTCACAATTGCTTGGCCTTCCTGGGTCATATTGCAGGTAGTACTAGTAGCTAGAGAGGAATATATATATATATATATATATATATATAATTAATTTTACAATAAAACATGCATCAATTATATATATTAATTGCATACCGTAAGTGAAAAATATTACACACACATGTGCATGCCAACACCGTACCGTAAAGAAGTAATATTGTTTGGTTTTGGGTTGGATCTCTGTATTATGACCCTTATTTAGCTGCACATATAGTTGTTATAACTATATATATATTGTTCATCTCTAAACTGAGTTACATAAATATACAGGGACCTGTTTTGAAGGAATATCCCTCAAAGCTCCTGCTTAGTACAATGTGCACATTTTTTGGCGCGATGCAATCATTTTTTGTCGCTTTGATTGCTGAGAGAGACTTCAACAAATGGAAGTTGCATATAGATGATTCTCTCCTTGCAGTGCTTTACTCGGTACTCTCCAAAAGAATAAGGCTACATATTTTCAAATTTCTATTGTTTTCTTTGGGAATATTTCCATAATAATTATTGTGCAAAACCTCATATGATCATTAGAAAGAAACTAATTGTGAACAATGGAAATACTAACTTCTTTTATTTTTGTGCCATTTTGTATGAATTAGTTTTTTGAATAAATAAAATTACAAATGAGAAAAATATAGGATGAATAATAATTAAGTTGCTATATCTCAAAGAGTATATTAAGTGAAAGATGGCATACTCCTTCAAAGACAAAAATGTTTGGCTGTTAGGAATTCATTCCTGAAATGCAGACGCATTATATATACATTATAGAATTAGGATATCATCCAATTTACCCTGTTCGATCGTAAAGTTGCATGCTTCTATATATTGTACTACTAACAAGAATAATGAAAAATTGCAGGGAATAATTGTTTCTGGTTTAGCTTTTTACTTGCAATTATGGTGCTTAGAGAAGAAAGGGCCGGTCTTCACTGCAATTTGGCAACCATTGTCTTTCCTAGTTACTCTTGCTTGCTCCACTTTCTTTCTTGGCGAAATGATCAAGTTAGGAAGGTATAGATTATGTTATTTTATAATTACTTCACAATTCCTAATTGTCGACTACATATATACTAGCACGAAGATATGAATTAGTGCATGCATTATTTTTGCTCCTGAAGTAGCATGTGACTTTTGCCATGGTGCAATTTCTTTGATATTGTGCACCTCTTTTGATTCAATATTCTGTTGTTTATTTTATTTTTATTGTGTAGTATCTTATTCTTGGGTCTAAATTTGCATTGATTACCTGTGCACCTTTCGATCTCTTGCAGTGTTTTAGGAGGGCTGTTAATGGTTGGAGGTCTTTACAGTGTTTTGTGGGGAAAACAAAGAGATAATTTGGAGAAAACACCGAGCACAGAGGAGGAAATCAATGGTCAAGAGCTCCCCGTCTCAAAGAACAGTACAAATTAATCAGGATCATGCAATTGTTATGCGCGATTTAATAAAATAGGGTTTGTCTTGATCTACGTACATACGAAAAATAATTGTAATAAGGTAGCAATTTGTGCTGAGATTAATTTGCATAGTACGAAATATTTGTTTTCTTTCCTTTTTTAGGCAAAGGTAATGTAATCTAGTTGTTTATATTTAATATAACAGATATAGCACAAATTGATTTATCTTAGAATTTTGGTGTGGATTGTGGAGATAACATTGTGAGAAATGTCTTTAATTAATATCACAATGTATGGACGAACAATACAATTTAAATCAAATTTAGTACGGAAAGGTGATCCGAATAGTGCTGGGGTTCAGATGCAGAAGCACTCAATAAGTGATTTCGTCGAACTAGCTACAAGCATCAATATCCGATAAAATGAAGAAATATGAAAGTCAAACAAGAAGTAAACACAAACAAGCAATTAAGCACAAAAAAAATAAAAGAAAGACAAGATTTTACGTGAAAATTCTTTTGAAAAAAAAACCATAGAAGCACACGATGCAACTTTACTATATCAAAGAGATTTTACAAATACAAAAAGATAATCAAGTCAATAACACTCATGGCCGGTATTGTGTAGCCAGGGCGACCGCCCCAAACCCAAAATTCAAGGGACCTAAAAAAAAATAGTTTGTATATACATAAAAAATAATTTGTATATATTAAAAATAAGGAAGCTGATAATTGTACTCCAAACAACATACCCGCATGTGTCCCCCAGCCTTCTAGAATGTCAGTGACAAAACGAGCATGTTTTACTTCATACAACGCAATAACAGTATGAATCTTTCTTTATTGTACAACATTTCGCTGCATGAAGCGAAAAATACTTTGTTCAAAAAGTTAACAAAAGCAACGCCAAATGCAGCAAAACAATCGTATAATTTAAACATATAAAAGAAAGCGTTTAATCCACTACGTTTTAGTGTTTAACTTTCATTGTAAATGAGTTAAATTTTAATTTTTTGAAAAAAAATGAATCCCCCAACGCGCCCCCGAGCACAAATTTACATATCTAAATTTGAACCAATACCCGAGCGCGTCCTCGAGCATAAAATTTAAAACTCTAAATTTGTACCAATACCCAAGCGCGTCCCCCACCAAAATTTAAAGCTCTAAATTAGTCAAAACTACTAGTTCTAAGCAAGCAAAGCTCTATTAAATAACAATGAAACTACTGGTTCGAAACAACAATTGTTAGCAGCCTCATCAATTATTTTATGTTAGTCAAAACCCCAACAATTACAATTTCTAAGCATGCAAACCTCTGTTAAATAACAATGAAATTACTACTTAGAAACAATCATAAAATTAGAACTTGTCCCAACAATGCCAATTTCTAAGCATGTAAAACTCTATTAAATAACAATGAAACTACTACTTCGAAACAATAATTGTTTACAAAACAATATAAACTTGTGTGTAAAGCATATAAACCTGTGTGTAAAGCATATAAACCTATGCAAAAAGGTGTTATTGTTGAAATATATAGCACCTTCTGGATCTTTCCTCTTTTCTTTTAGGGGTCCCATAATATCTCTTTATTTTCTGCCAGAACCATGATCTAGAAACTCTGTAGCAAAATTATTAGTTGTAAATTTAAAGATTAGTCCTTGGTATAACTTCAATGGTATGTAAAGCTTATTTTTGTCAATTGTCAGACTACACATACCAACTAAATTAATTAATAGCCTCAAATGAGAAGCTATTAAGATGAATTTCAATAGGTTATTAATTCAAATCATGATTTTGACTCAAAAAGAGAAAAAAAAATGAAAGAAAAGAAAAAGACACACTTAGTCTTAGAAACCTCAAATTTGTTTCTTGTTTTTTTTTAGAAAGAAAATTTGTTTCTTGTTTTGAATGAGTGAGAAATCACCAACAACTATATTTGAACCAGCATGAGACAAAACCAGTCAAGTGCTGTACCAGTACTATTATCAGTACTGTACCAAAAAATTCCATCCTTTTTTTTCAAACTAAAACTGAAGATATTGAGTTTTATATCCACAGACAAAAGCAAATGTGGAAACACAAATTTCAATCTATCCAGTCCTAAAAATTAAAATCCAAAAATTGAAACCATAACTGATAAATTATGATTGGTAGAAAATGAGGATTTAATCCTCTCCTAAAAACCACAAATTTGTACATTCCTTTTAACAAAGCATAATTTGGATGGAGCTTTTTCATGTTAAAACAAAGAAGTACATTTGTCGCATTGTTCAAGCGAAGAAGAGTCATAGATGGTACTATGGCAAGAAAATAACATTTTAAAGCATATAAACATGTGTGTAAAGCATATAAACCTGTGTAAGTAAACCAATATAAACCTAGCAAGAAAACAACATTTTAAAGCATATAAACATGTGTATAAAGCATATAAACTTGTGTTTACAAACATATTTTAAAGCATATAAACTTGTGTTTACAAAAATTAAAAAATCTGTGTTACAAATATATAAACCTGTGTTTACAAACACATTTTAAAGCTTATTCTTCAAACATATTTTAAAGCATATAAACATGTGTTTACAAACATTGAAAATTTTTCATTTAATGGATTACTTGTTCAAAATGGAGACTATATTTTTAGTTATTAGATATAAAAAACTGTTAATTTGCATAATTAAAATTAGAACCAATCCCCCATCGCGTCCCCGAGCTAACTGGCTTTAAATTGTACTTTAAAGTACTTTAAAGTACGTTCAAGTAAGTAGTTAATTAATGATTAGATGACCGTTAACAATCTGGGGGACTAATTCGGGGATTGGTGATTTCAACTGTTTCTAATAGACTGTCCACGAAATTAAAGCGCAAGACAAAAGCATGCAAAACTAACGTTTAAAGCAATCAATGTAAAACTGTAATGCGTTAAAATAACAATTCGTTAATTAATAAAAAATTAATAAATTACCGTTATTAGTGGACGATTAAACTCAGTTAAACCAGTTCAGGGACGGGCTCGGGGTACAGGAACATTTCTCTAAAAATAAATAAAATATTAGGGCTCAAATTTTATATATATAAAGGTCCAAATTTTTTTATAAATAGGTATGATCTATTGATATATTAATAAAAAAAATCAGACCGGCTAATTGCTTCTAAGGGTATTCATTGAGTTTGGTTTAGTCAGTTTTGAACCAAACTGAATTAGATTGAACTAAATAGTTTGATTTTTTCTATTTAATGGTTCGATTCGATTTGCTTTTCAAAACCGAATTATAACTTCAGTTTGAAAATTTTTAAAATCGAAATAACCAAACCGACTGAATTTTTATATATTATGAATTTGGTCCAAATTATCCCGGTTTATTTCTTAATCAATTGCTTTAAATACTTTGTTTTATTTTTATTACTTAATCTCCCGATTTATTTCTTAATACCCTAGTTTATTTCTTAATATACTTCAGTTTATTATAAATTAATTGCTTTAAATAAATAATATATATATATAGAGAGAGAGAGGCTAATATGCTTTCGGCAGCACTTTGGCCGAAGTGCTGCCACCCCATTTTCAATTTTTCAAAATCCAAACAGTCGATCTGAACCGTTCATCTTGTTCTCCGTATTAATATCTGCTTGGAGACCAAATTTACATTTTTTGGAATTTTTTTGCTATTTATCAAGCCACTTTGAAAATCGCTGATCCAACGGTGGCTTGCCAAACAGTAAGATCAGGTGTTCACCGTTGGATCAACGATTTTCAAAGTGGCTTAATAAATAGCAAAAAAATTCCAAAAAATATAAAATTTGGTCTCCAAGCAGATATTAATTTGGAGAACAAGATGAACGGTTCGGATCGACTGTTTGGATTTTGAAAAATCAAAAATGGGATGGCAGCACTTCGGCCGAAGTGCTGCCGAAAGCATATTAGCCTGTCTCTCTCTCTCTCTCTCTCTCTCTCTCTCTCTCTATATATATATATATATATATATATATATATATATATATATTTCGGTTTGAATCAAATAAACCAAAATAAAACTATAGTTCGGTTTGGTTCGGTTTCAATGCTAAATCGGTTTGGTTCGGTTTATTTTTGAAACTAAATTATAACTTTGGTTTGCATAGTTTGTGAACCGAACCTAAGTAATTCAACACCATATGCTTATAAGTCATTTTTACGTTTTAAAGTCGAAATAGTCGATTCAAACTATACTTATGAAAATGTATTAGCCAATCTTATAAAAAAATTGTATATATAAAGAGTCTCAAATTTTCTTTCAATCCGGATCCCAAAATCTTGAAGACCGACCCTATTAACATTCTCTCTCGCACTTTCTTACAATTTCATACCCTAATCTACGAGATTATCAAATGTATACGGTAAATTATTACAAGAGAGAAAATCTTAAAAAGAGCAAGGAGAAAAACCACTTCTATTCAGCTTTTTGACTTAGCTATCTCTCTCTGCGTTTGCTTTTAATTTCCGTTCAGAAATGTTTTCCGTGAAAACAATATGGGCCGGGCCCAATATTTGTCTTCACTTCAACAAATAGCTGTAATAGTAATTTGTTTATAATTACAGGTGTCGATTTAAACAGTTACAGCAACGATTGCAGCCTGAAGCCAAATCGATAAACAGTTCTTTCATCTGTTCTACAACTGTCGGATGCATTTGTTATTGATGCTACATCATTACATCTAACTAAGATGGATTGACATGACAGCGATCCCTTTTCTTTCTAACAGCAATTCTGATTTTGGATGCAATTGGGACAAATAGTACATATTCAACAGCTGATTGGGTATTCTATGGTTCCATTTGTTATATGCTCTTAAGTCTTTATCTATCATAATCACAATAACATCTGACATAACCTTTGACAATGTTATTTCTATATTAACTATCGCAGAGCAGCGATACTGTAAGCAACTGAAAGATGCTTGTTTTGATTTCATTGCTGATCCCACAAATCTTTCGCGGGTGATGCTAACTGATGAGTACATGTTAATGATGTACAAGTATCCATCACTTCTAGATGAACTCCGGGTCAAAGTTGGTCAAACCTCCTCTTGAAGTACAAGATACAGTATGCTTAATTTCTAAGAAATTAAAGTTGTTTAAGGTGGGAATAACATTAATAAGAACTACTAAGGAAAGGTTGCACAGAATCTTTTTGGTAATGTATCATTTGTGCATTTCTGAGATTTTTTTTTTTTTTTTGAGAAAAGTGAAACAAGTCCAACAGTTTTCAACTTTTCATTGAAACTAATAATAGTCCATTACAAATACTGATATCAACCATCTAGTACTAAAAACTATCTAAACTAAGCTAAAACAAATAGTTTAGATCAGATAAGTAATCAATTGCACAAACAAACAACCAAAACAATAGCAGATTCTAAGCAGGTACATTCTTTTTTTAAGCACAAACTAATGCAAAATAAATTCTTCAGGTCTCACTTTCCTCCAGGTCTTGTCCTCACATGCATGTTCATGTCTAAAACCTGAAAGGGAAGATCCTCAACATCACAAGGCATCATCAGAGAAAGTTAAAAAAAGAAAGTTCGCCTCTACTTTTTTACATCAAAAAGAAGCAAATGAAATTACCTTTGCACCTATGGATTTTAGAGAACTTACATTCTCTCTCTTTTTATTTTGATTAAATGGCTCCAGTACATGCCAACAACATTTAGATGCATGCTATTCTCGAGATCAAAGTGCACCTGCATTTCTTCAAAAAGAGACGAGGACTTGTGCCATCTCTAAAACAAACATTTATGTCTTTCTAATCAAATAACTCAAATCACTGCACCTCTAATTAGTTCAACAAACAATTTTTCCTTTTAAGTGAAATTTTTGCATCAATATACCATAAATCAGATATTGTACTACGTACAATAAAAAATAAAAAAAAATGAAACCCATTAAAGGCTGCAATCCAACACCATATTGCATGAACCACATGACAATTAAGTTACGAAAAGATGATTAGTAGTTTCTAAATGATCACACAAAGGAGAATGAACATCTCCTGTCCATCTTTTTGTAAGATTATCCTTGGTCAATTTTTTTTTTTAAACAAACCACAAAAATGCAACCAAGTATACAATGAGTGTACTGTAAAATTATCATTAATTGTCCATATCGAGGTCATCATATCATGTTTGTGAAGGGATTTCGGGTAGGTTATAGTGTAACAATTCAAAACAGTTCAAGATTTTTTCACTATCGGAAATCAGAATTCAAGTATAAAACTAATTCTAGAATTAAAATAGATTTTACCACTAGACGTGCAGCAGAAACTTCAAGTCTAGTCTAGCGGTAGCCTTCTTCTCCTTTCATTTCATGTCAGATTCACGTAACAACCCACAAGTCACGCCTCTATCAATATCCACACGAACAGATCGAAAATCAACAATCAGTCGATATGTTAGTATCGATCTGAAAGCCCTGTCTTTTTCTCTTTCTTTCTCTCTTCCGTTTTCTGATATCTGTGGAATAGAATTTATGGAACCAACCAAAAACCGAATTGCTGCATGTATATTTATAATATTGATGCATCCATTCAGTCACACCATCTGGTTGGATCTCTTTATCTAATCAGATCAGATGAAATTAAGAATTCGGGTCTTAATCCAATAAGACTTAATATATATTATTTTAGCCCATTTTATTTGGCATGCAGAACATTTCTTATAGTTTGGAGAAGTCCAAATGAAAGAATTAAAACTGATTTAATAAATGTATCCTTTCAGATCTACGTATCCCTGTTAGTTGTCTATTAAAAGTTGTGTGGTGTGTTATCATTTGAAAAGATCTTGGCAACTAAAATATTAAGATTATCAACAATAAGAAATACATCAGGATGGATACTTTTGAGTGCTCATGGGCCACATCATCTGTCAGGCCGAAAATAAGTGGAATAACCATTACCCACCTTTTTATTGATGCCAGCACATCTTCAATTCCAAAAATATCTTCCCAAAAAGCAGCTAATTTAGAAGTACTGAAAAGAGATTTATAAGATGAAATTAACTTATTCCAAACTGAAACAGCATTATTATTTAATCTACACCACCATTTTACCAAAAGAGAGATTCATAAAATCTAAGTCAACAACACAAACCATTATCTACTTTTGCATGTTGTGGAGTGCGGACCATGCATGAAACTAGAGCATATTTTTTTTTTATTGAGGCACTACCAAACCACAATTTTTTTTTCTCTAAGTTTATCAATTCTCTATCTAACTTTCTTGAGCATCGTATACAATCCTAGTCAGTACAATGGTATAAGTGAAAGCATATAATTAAGTAAGGTAACCCCGCCTACTATAGAAAGAAGTTAGATTTTCCAACCATGCAGCTTTTTATCAATTTTTTCCAAAGGTTTAAATAATGTTTGTCTCATCATAACGGAACGAACAAAAAAATAGCTCTATAGCGCCGATAGCGTAATAGTTTTTATATTCTGAAAATGCTATTGCGCCGTTATAGCGTGCTATTTAAAACCTTAATTTTTTCTATCAAAATATCCCAACTATCATAATTCAAATTTTTCCAATGTAGGAGAACACCTAAATAGGTGATATGCAATCGACAAATAGTACATTCTAAAAATATTTGCTAATATATATGTTGCCATCTAAATTATTTATATTCAAAGGAATAATAACACTATTTACGAAATTAATTTTTAGACCTGAAAATTCTCAAATCTTAGCAGTATCCATTTTAAGGCTTCAACCATAGAAACATCATCAGTGGTTGAATTTCTGAGAGGGGGGGGGGGGGTCTAGCCGTCCTTTTCATTAACCATTATCGGTTACAGTGGTTGAATTTCTGAGAAAGAAACCCTGGAACACCATCAGTTTTTAAGAACAAGAGTGTATATATCCTTCACAAAGTGCAGATAGAGTACACTTTCTAAAACATAAAGTTTACCTAAACCCTTAATGTACAGTATCCATTCCATTTTTTTTCTTAATTCTTATTGAGGCCATTGGTCACCAGATCAAACAAGAAGGAGAATAGAGAATTTTCCTGCCTTAAATCTCCTTTTACGTACAGCTAATTAGATATCACCTAGATCCCCATTTAGATTAATGCAAGCTCTACTACCATTAAAAATTTCCCAAATCCAACGAACAAATTTATTATCAAATCCTATACCTAATTAACAAGACCAGCTCCCTATAAAAAATCCTAGTTAATTAACACAATCAAATGATTTTTCAAAACTTAATTTAAATAAAATACCTTTAATCTTGTGAATTCTAATTAATTTGATGTAGCACCTCATGTATACAATGTTATTACTTATTAGAGATTAATCCATCCTATATAAAAGCAGTTTGTGAATGATCGATCCATAACAGAAGCTTAAGCAAGCCTCTCTGTTATTAACTTGGTTATTAAAATAAAGCTCCAATTAATAAGACTGACCTGTAATTTGAAATAGAAGAGGATGATTCATTTTTAGGTATTAGACAGATAGAAGCTATCTTGAGTTTAGAAAAATATCTAATAGATGATTAAAAAAAAAAAAACATTAAAGATTTTAAAGACGTCATGTACATGTTGCAAAATATTCCAAAATTTCTGACTGAAAAGGAATGAAAAATCATCTGGTCTGGACTTCTCTGGTTTTATTGCAGATTATTTGTAAAATTATTTCCAGATTCTAAAATAATGGACAGATGGCTTCGCTTGATGATTACGATGGTCATCATCTTCTTATTTTTTTTTTTTCACATTTCTGCTGCATGTGCTTTCATTTATTTTCAAAATTAAGCCTTCCTATTTTAAAAGAATAAAAACAAAATATTATCGACCTTTGAAACTTTATTTATTAAATAATGCTCCTAGTCCTAGCTACGTGGCTCGTTTCTCGATCAAATAAAATAACAAGTATTTTAGGAGAGAATGATAATCATGTTTTTGCACGATTGTCTAATTAATAACATTCAGATTAGTCAATTAAGATCGTGATCCGCATGATGAGATCATCATCCAAGAATGTTTTAATTAGCATCAACTTAATTTTTGTTTGATTGGTCTTCGACTCTTAATTAGTGCATTAATTCGGAAATAAATCTGCTGTTATTCCAATGGAATAACATGAACCTATTATTGTGATCTCAACCGTTGATATTTATTGAGAGTCGCACATGAAAAAGCTTCTTCATTGATATTCTCGCATAGAAACATTTGAACGGTTGAGATCTGAATAACAGGTTCCTGTTATTCGCATGAAAAAGTTTCTTCATTGTCTCGTACTCTCGTGTGCGGAGATACATTTAAACTCTACAATCACACAACATGACATATTTTGACTCCCGATTCTTTCTGATATTTCCCATCTTGAAATCGTTGTCAGGGAAATTGCACACCAGTTGGCTATTCCGTATTTTGCCTCAGCGAATCTGGCGCGTTCCATCTAAGCTATTTTAATCCTTGGCTTCTCCATTAGTGTATTTCTTTGCCTCAGCAAGGTATCGCTCTCTCTCTCTCCCCTCTTTCTTTCTCTCGCTCGCTCTCGCCATTAGCATTTGCACAAGATATGGGGCATAAACCCCAGTTCAGGTTTTCACTTGCATTCAAAATGAGCTCCTTCTTCATATCCATTGTCAGCTTCTCTGTGCTTCTCCTGCTCTTCTCTGCTTATTCGGTAGTCCAATTGCCTATCTTATCGATCCTTCTTATATTTATTCGTACTTACATGCAAAACAGCGAGTATATGGATTTGATCAGCAACTTTTTGTCAGAGTTTAATCGTGTCAACAGAATTCTCCTTTTAGAAGATATTACTATGTTTTCAATATAGGAAAAATTTCAAGGAAGTACCTATGTTTTTTGTAAATTGAAAAGGCTTTACCTTTCTGCTAAGATGTTGGTCAATGCTGGTACAAAGTGATATTATGCGCATAAAGCGTTAACAACCAGCCTGCTTCAGAAAAGCGATGATACAAATTAGCCTGACAAGTAAGGTTGCCAGTTCGACCTCAAGGGGTGTTGAACTGGATAATTAGGTAAATTGAGGCTTATTTATACATTAGATGGTTGAAATTAGGATCATGTTCAATTTTGGGTTAAATTGGGGGCACAATTGCACCAAAAGTAACACTAATTGGCATTAAATTTGGGGTAAATACAATCCATCTGTCAGTGCATCAGTTACCAGTTAATATCACTACTGGTGGACATCTAACAAACTTGAAATTCTTGGTCCCATTTCTAATACCAAGCTTTGAAATCCCTGCAGACACTGAATGATCTATTGTCTAACACCAAAACCGTAGTTGGTCACAATCTAGATCCAACACCATGGCACCCTTTCTTCACCCGGACTGACAAACCTACCGCTTTCACTCTATTCCAATGCTCCTATTTTAACTCCTGCCCAAAGTTCACATCTCCCCTGTTGATAAAACCTTCACATACCTTCTCTGCAAATCTGTTACCTAGCGAATGCCCCTCTTTCTTTTCCTCTATATACCGAGACCTTGCACCTTGGAGCCAGACTGGCATATCGCTTCCTCTGATAGAAAATGCGGTACGTCAACATGGAGCCTTTCGAGTGGTGATAAAAGATAACAAGGTCTATGTGGATTTGCTTTATGCATGTGTGCAGAGCCGAATGCTGTTTACCATTTGGGGTTTGTTGCAACTGGTACAGAGGTATCCTGGACTGGTACCAGATGTTGATATGGTCTTTGATTGCATGGACCGCCCAGTGGTAAACAGGACATTGTATACTGGGCATGGTGCACCAATCCCACCACCTGTATTTCGGTATTGCACTACTAAGGAGCATTTGGATATCCCATTTCCTGATTGGTCCTTCTGGGGCTGGTAAGCATTCAAACTTGGTTTTGTCACTGGTCTTTTTGTTTTGATATTTGGAAATTACTTTAACTTTCTTAATTTCAGACCTTTTTATCATTTTCATATACTCTTAACTTATGTATCAACTGTAATCTAGCAGCAAGGAATATTTCGAAGTGTCTTAAAAAAAAAGGGACTGGGTTGTTGTTCATGAGAATTTAGTGACTAGTTTCAAACTTATTGAAGCTGTGTCCTTTTTGTACTTCAAGTTTCTATACTTTTTTATTCAAACGGAGTATGACACAAGAAATTCTGAATGAAGGGAGATAAACTAGGGATAACCTTTTTTCTTTTACGGTACAAATCGAATCTTGAGAAGTTGCTGTATTTTATCCAGAAAAAAAAAAAAGTTGGCGTTCATCATCATTGCATAATTCATAGCTTATTACATTGAAGTTAGCAAACCATGCAAAGGTGACTTGGCCTCAAATTGATGAAGCAGTCAAATTAATTATTCTTAAAGTACTTGTGTAGGCCAGAGGTGAACGTACAACCATGGGAAGTGGAGTTTAAAAGCATCGAGAAAGGCTCCGATGCAATTAAGTGGAAAGACAGGGTTAAATTTGCATATTGGAAGGGAAATCCTGATGTTGGTTCTCCTCTGAGGATGGCTTTAATGAGTTGTAATGATACTGAGAAATGGCAAGCGCAAATTTTCCATCAAGTACCAAAACTTCTACCTTTGTTCATATTAAACAGAAATTATAATCTGATAATCTCAGTAGGTACAAAATTGTGATGCTTATACACAACTGTGATCTGGCTCATAGAATACCTGGTCCCCAATGGCAAGAAAGGGCTCCATTAAGCAATTGAAATTGTTGGATAAAAGACATATATTTTCAAAAGACAATAGCTCTACTTTATTCTAACTACGTAGTATTTTGTTTTCATTACATTTCTTTTATTTGTTCAGGATTGGATAAAAGAGTCCACTGTTGGTTATCAAAGTTCAAAGCTCTCAAGCCAGTGTAACTATAGGTTAGCTATATCTCAAGTCCTTCCATTCTTTAGAAAAAGAAAAAGAAAAAAACAAGTACAAGATTTTAGACTTAGCGGTTACCATCTGGTATGTCTTGATACCAAGCCATGTAAACCACCACCTGTCACATTTCAGCTGGATTCTTTTGAGCATGTTATCCTATCATGTCCCCAAATTTTGTACTTTTTTTTCAAAATAGTCCTGAATAAGCCTGAATTAAGCTTGAATTCTGCAGATAAGCCTTTTGGAATACCATCCTGTACTAACCCCTGATTGTAGAAATGCAAACGAAGAGAAAAGAAAAGAACTGATAGTTTGGCCTAACCCATACCATTGCTGGAGGATAATAGCCAATACCCCATCTTGCATTACTGTTAGTATATAATTTTATTTTATTTTGTATTTCAGGTACAAAATATATGCTGAGGGATTTGCATGGTCTGTTAGCCTAAAGTATATTCTAGCATGTGGTTCTGAAACATTAATTATAGATCCGCAATACGAAGATTTCTTCAGCAGAGGCCTCATTCCAAAAGAGAACTTTTGGCCAATAAGATCAACCGACTTGTGCCAATCAATAAAAGAAGCCGTTGAATGGGGCAATGTCAACTCATATGGGGTAAAATAATCTATAGAGATGCTTGTATTAAGTATCATCATACCAATTTTACTGATGCAGAAGAATATCAATTTTAAGTTTTAGTGCCTTTACACCATAACCCAGTCTCATTATGTAGACACCAAAACCTCTTAATTGGCTTGTTTCCTTTAAACTCAAGGATTGATGATTCTGGAATTTAGCACCATGTCAGCTAGGTCTGGTACAGGTATGAAGATATACCTGCATTTCAGTATGATACTGGCACCTGTTTGACTGTCTTTTGTTCTTGTAGTATTACATGTTGTACTGGCACCCTCCTTTTTGTGCTCCTAACGTGCACCCTCCCTCGTATCTTTATTTTTAAAGTTCAAATTGTTGATTTGAATCTACCAATGTGTTCTACATATTAAAATGTGCTTGGAGACCAAATTTTACATTTTTTGGAAATTTTTTACTATTTTTTCATAATTTTTTATTAAACTAAACAATAATAAAAAATTCAGCACAGTGATGATTTTCAAAAATTCTGAAAAAATAGTAAAAAATTTCCAAAAAATGTAAAATTTGGTCTCCAAGCACATTTTAATATGTAGAACACGTTGGTAGATTCAAATCAACAATTTGAACTTTAAAAATAAAGAAACGAAGAGACAGTGCACGTTAGGAGCACAAAAAGGAGGGTGCATTTTAACCCCACTCATTGAAAACTGATCTGATAAAATGAGTCTTTATTTCACACTTGTTGGAAGATGCCAGTGCACCATGTCAGAAAAGTTACCTGATGAAATTACTATCCTTCATTATGCCCTTGATCAAAACAGCCACAAGAAATTGGGAGGCGGGGTCAGGAGCTTATGCGAGATATCAGCATGGACCGGGTCTATGACTACATGTTTCACCTCTTGGTGGAATACTCTGAGTTGTTGGACTTTAAGCCAAAACCGCCTCCATCAGCACAGGAAGTTTGCATCGACTCTCTTCTTTGTTTTGCTGATGAACGACAAAGAGAGTTCCTTGAAAAGTCAGTTGCATCCCCTTCGAAAAATTACCCATGCACTCTCCCTCCCCATTAGAATTTGGAATGGATGAAGAGGATGATGTGTGTTTATTTTTATGCCAGTATTTATTTAGTTAGTTATCTTACTTTGCAATGAGTTGAAAGAGGATTGGGTCTGTCAATTTTTCCCCAATTTGACCCACGCCCCTTCAACTCTTCAATATTTCAAAATTTAAAATTATAGCAATGTAGAGTTGGTTCACAAAGCAGCTAGAGAATGTCATTCAAAGTCCGCCATTATATATATTATAAAAATGTAAATGTCAAATTACGATTCTGTTTTATCAAATGTTCTCTCTCTTTCTTTGATAACTTTAAAACCAAAATGTTAGTAAACGTTTGTTTGCTTCCCTCTATTGTTTATGTGCTATTGTACTTGGGACAACTAAAATTCACTCTGAATACAACATGAACAGTGACTCCTGATGCAACTATAGACTACCCCTCTTTTTTTTTTTTTTTCTTTTTTTTTCTCGTCCCTTCTTTCCAAGTACACTTCACGGATGGGTCCAATGCCACGTCACATCTGGCAGCTCCTCGGTATTAGGAGAAACAGCAACTTGGATCTTGAACGGATAGTTCTTGGAAATTCTGATTTTCAAATAAAGAGACTCCAATTTTACAATACAGATGTACCACTTGTGTCACGCCCCTGGCATGGAACTAGGGCGAAACGGGTCGTCTTTGACCCGGGAGGATGTTGCGAGGAGAAGGGAAGAGCGGGCAAGAGGGGCAGCATCTCAGGCGACAACATTAAAAGTGAGTGTTCTAGCTTCGTTTTGGCCTTGTGCCATGTATCTCATTTTCCTTTGAATTTTAATAAAATTGTTTGATTGTTTTCTAGTCGTGTTCAATTCACGACAACATTAAAAGTGAGTGTTCTAGCTTTGTTTTGGCCTTGTGCCATGTATCCCATTTTCCTTTGAATTTCAATAAAATTGTTTGATTGTTTTCTGGTCGTGTTCAATTCACGTAGTTCTAAGCCTCGTCAGATCTAGGATAAAATTGGCGCTCTGAAGACATTTAAAGCGAAAACCATCCTGTAAATGTTTTACACAGCTACTTCAAAACTGCAACATTTTGGGCAAGTTTTTTTTATGGGAATTGAAAATTAACATCACACATTAAAGCCCAAATGTATTTTGTAAAAGTGGCACTTGCATACAAGTAACAATAATAAACACTGGTTATTACAAACACTGGTTATTACAAACTTGTAAAAGTGGCACTTGCATACATTGTAAAGACGTATTATTTATGAACTGTAATGTAAATACAATATACAAGTACCAATGAACTCTTGACAACGTCCGAAATTTACATATTTCTCAAACATTAATATAAACAATTCCGTAATAAAGAAAAGAATACTTTACACACTAGTTTAAAACGATGGAAAAAATGACTAATGCTGTGCAAATGCATGACAGGCCAAAAATTTTAACTTCTAAGAACAGCCAAAGAATAACTTCTACGAAAAAGTTGACCCCACCGCCACAAACGAGAAATATCATATAAGCCTACCAAACATGAAACCATCTCCTACACCCTTGCAGTCCCACTTCAAAAACAAATGTCCATGCTACAGTGTTTGTTCTTTCTTCAACATAATGAGGGAGAAAGTAGTAGTTGGGTCTCCTTTTTACTGAAATTGGGACATAAAGCATATAGATGATGCTCCTCGTGTTAAAAAGGCCATAGATATTACTTCATGTTGAGCATTTCTAGAGGCACACAAAATGTTTTCTTTACCTGAAATGAACTTTTACTTTCAGGTTTAACCTCACTCTTACTCGGGAATTAACCCAGGCTCAGGAACACTATGTTCAGTCGGAGAACCTGGCACAAAAGGAGCGAATCCACGACCTCCAAACATGGGCCGCATGAAACTATCGTCAAACTTGCGCCAGTATCGGTGCACCGAACGTGTCGGCTGACTGAAGAGCATTTGTAGATTAGGAGGCCTTGGTATGTTGGAGCTGTTACCGCCTATTTCTATCTCGCTTGTCAAAAGTGGGTCAGTGAAAGAGGTGGTTGAGATGTCAGAGATCATGCTCCCAGTTGGATCATGGTATCTTGGGGGAAGTAGTAAACAGACAAGAGGCTTCGTCAGCAATCCAAAAACCTTCAAATTTTAAGATTAAGAGAACAGGTTTCATAAGAGGGTATCTTGTTTACCATAACCTTTTCCTCATTTTCTTTAAATAAATTACCCCTCCTTCCTCAATATATCTTCATAGGAATGTGTATAAAGGTAGTTCTTATATTGTTTGATCATGAGACCATTTCAGTTTTCTGTGATCCACATCAAATTTCCACTTACCAAAAGGACCCTCTCACAAATTAAGCACTAAAATTGGTTTAACACAGCAAAATGTGTAATAACCAAGGAACTAAAATTGGGCTTACGTGGTTGATAATCAGTTTTCTAGTCCTTATGGTAAAGGTAATGATTTCATTACCCTGTTAACAAATTTTAGTTTTATTTTTTTTTCGAGTATAGTCCACGACATTTTTAGCTCTACACCTGAGAGTACCCAAGAAGGAAGATAATCAAAATTGATACAAGGCATGTATTGGTTAAATACAGAGTCACTCGAAGGCTTAACTATATCTATTTCAGATCACTTTCAAAACCAAGAGGTGCTTTTGAGGCTTTAATTGGGTCTGGTTTGGGTCACATATATAACAAGGTTATTACTGCTTGTGCAGTTTTAGTCAAAACTGGAATCAATGTGAACCTGCTGTAAGGAGTACTTTACCAGTATTAACCATTAAATAGGTAAATGCCCACAATATTAGTCGAGATATGTACTGTAGCAACCAGTAAAGCTATGCTAGACCAAATAACAGGAAACAGGATTCTCACCACAGTGCTGAAAAGGACAACAATGATAGTACTTGTGATCATGATCGCATTGGTTGATAGCTGTGTATGTCCAGATGTGGTAAACTGCAGGGTTTGGTATACCAACATATCAGTTTACCAAATAGCAAATAGCACATTTAGGATCATGTTTCATTTAAATCAACAGCTCTGACACCCAATTGTACAAATGAAACACCCCTTGACCCTCCCTCTTAACAAAAATAAATAAAAATAAAGAGTGAGGTTACGGTACTATGCATAGCACAGATTGGTCTGAACTATGGATTAATATCTTCGTTTTTAAAGTTCAAATAGTCAATATGAACCGTTCAACATGATCGCCATATGAAAATGTACTTGCAGATTAAATTTTACATTTTTTACAAATTTGTTATTATTTTTTTAGATAGGTAGAAAATCACTTCTTTTGAATGGTCTAGAATTTCTAGATCAAGTGAGTTTCTACCTGTCTAAAAAAATTGTAAAAAATGTCAAATTTTATCTACAAGTACATTTTCATATGGAGATCATGTTGAACGGTTCAAATCAACTGTTTGATCATTGAAAACGGAGATATTGATTTATAATATGGACTAATCTGTGTTTGTGCATAGTACCATAGCCTCACTCAAAAATAAATAATACTAATGTAAGGGCTATCAATCAATTAAATTGTCGATTTCTACATCTCAAGAAGAGAACATTCTTTTACTTGCATTTTTCTCTGTTAAGAATGCCAAACATTCAAAATAACCACACCCAAATGCCAAAGCCTTCACAACATATAATTAGAAATAACCTTGTTGTAGGCAAGTGCAATTGATACTGCTCCTCTCATAAGACCAGCCCACCAAATTAAAACCTGTTATCAAGATCTTCATCATGCAGCTTTACCAACACAAAATTTAGACACAATCATACTAGAACATAGAGTTTGAGCATAAGGAACCATAGGATGAAATAAAGGAAAACTTAGATTAAAACAAGCTTTGAAGTTGATGATTAATTGCAAAATTTGCAACTAAATAACATTCAGGTTCACTCAATTTGGGTTCAATTGCCACAACATTTCTTATGTAAGATGCAGTATGCAGATAACCACGGAAGAGAGAAAATTCACGTACTTGTTTCTTCAAGGTGAGTTTCTCATGTGCATTTTTTTTTCTGAGGTTGGAAACAAAAGATAGAGGGAGGATAAATGCAGCTCTTGCAACCATTACCAAGCCTAATATGATTGAGCTCAATGCAATTGATTTGCCAGGACTGCATATAAAAATAAGAAAAAAAACAACTCTCAATTAAATAGTAGACCAATAATTAATAATAAAATAAATTGTTTACTCATGCATGGAGAGAACAGAATTTGGTGTCACAGTGATAGAAAGTAAATGACTTTATGAAGAGTTGAGCTTCCCTTTACAATTAGAAAAACATTGAATAGCAGCAAACAAGATACAAGTCATCAAATGTAATATATATTGGTGCCACAAAGGTACAGGACTTGAATGTATGGTACTCCACCAGTTCCTCAGTTGAGGAAGCTAGCTACAAGTAGCCTAAAAAATTGTGCAATACCATATTAGCTAAACGTCAACCCCACCCAACGTTAGCTAAATGAAAGAAACCTGAAAATTGCCAAAAAGGGATCAAACCAATAAAAATACTTGCTGGATGGTTCATACAAGTTCGTACCAGTACCAGAGTTCTGGCCATATGGCACTAAAATTCCAGGGTTATATTGGGCTAAAAGAAGATTTACCTGCTGCTTGCTAATCTCCACTTTTCAATGTCTAAAGCATCCATGCCGACATAAAGGAATAGGAAAATCTCAGAAATAAACGATAGTGTTGCAAAGGTGTGCCTGAAAAATAAGAAAAGAGAGGTTAAAAAAAAAATGTTTGGGAGGAGAGGGAGGTGATAACTTACTTTGTAGTAATCCTAGAACTCTCGGTGACATTATGCCATGTATAATGGGACATCACTATTCCACAAAAGAACACGGTGAGAATGCCACTCAAATCTAGCAACTGAATGAAACATGTAAACAATGTTAGGAAGAACAAAGGTATTTATCAAGTTTTTGGTGTACAAATTGCACCCATGAGTTCACTTGATGGTTAAAGCTAAAATGTATGTATGGATTGAACCAAACAAGCAACCCCCACCCCCATCCTATTACCAACAGAGATATAAAAGAAAGGGAAGTGGAAATTAGAAACACGCGGGCAGTTTAAAATTAGTAAATTACAAGATGAAATTAACTCACCTCAGCCAGCATATAAGAAAGGTATGCCATAAGCATCATAAGAGCAACTTCTCTATCAGTTGAATGCCTATTCAAAAAGAATAAAACTTCAGTTAAAAACGCTTGTGTAATATGTATCATCAAAAAGATATGAGCTATCATTGGCAATCTGTTTAAGCTCTTAGAGCAACTTTGTAACAACAAAGTAGGAGTTTTGAATTAAAAGCTCCTTATATTGGTCGAGTTTCCAACTATAGCTCAATCTAAAACTTATCAGTAACAGACTACAGAACATTAATATTGAAATGGTTTCTTCAGTCATGTTATTTAGCATCTATTTACTCCTTGTCACCTTGATCTCTAGATAATGCAATGAGATTCCAAATATCATCAATATAACCAAAATTAGACTAAATTTACACCAGTTATGTATTCAAATGCTCAAAACAATCCAAGAGCTATTGCATTCTTAACCAAGACCGTACCAAAAGCTTGTACTTTATCCAATGTTTACGAGAAAGAAAAATGTAAATCGAACTTCTGACTTCCAGTGAAGTTATATACATAGTAGTAACCCATTTTATGAGTTCTTAATACAGATATATAAAGTCATCTTACAGACCTTCCAAAATACAGGTTCTTTATAATATATGCACTAAGCAACCCAGCCTGGAAAAGAGAGAATTGCAACTGTGAGAAACTATGGTGAAGCCAACAAAAAGGTAAATAGTTGCCAAAACAGAAACCAGTTTAACCTGTTCTGTATAAAAAGTAAAATAAAGAAAAAAACATTCCTCTGTCAGCTTATCGATTGGTACACAATTGGTGTGGTAGCATCCTTCAATGGCTAATTATAAATATTAGTACCAAATAAGATGCTACGTAGGGTTTTCGCTGTTGCTTTGGATGGGGTTACATGGTAAACCTCAGTGACACCTTGGTTCCAGCCTAAAGGCTCAATTAAACACCAAACTATGTAAAAGAAAGAAACGGAAAATGAAAAGAAATTAGATCTTGCCAGCACCAAACCAGCTTAGTTCAGGGACTGTCTACTGGTACCAGCATTGACCATTACAATCATAATCCTTATCCAATAACCTACTTAACAATTTGCAGGCCAACCAGCTGACAACCAACAGGTGGACTGGTTGGAACTGGCCTATTATTTGTTAAGACTGGCTAATCCAAAGCAATCCTGCATGTCATTAGGATACTTACAACAACACCGAGAATGGTGCTGGCTGAGAAGAGAGAGATGAAATTGCCAATGAATTGTAAGACAGTGACACCATCAAAATGTGCCAGGTCAAAATCCTGAATCGCATTAAAAAGAACAACTGACGTAGCATCATTAACAACACCTTCACCAAAGACCACACTATACAGCAAAGGTGTCTCGTCTTGATTAAGAACCTAATGATTAGACCATTAGAAACAAGAGAAAAAAGTGAGCTTCAATTGGTGCCCTATTAAGTTGCCAAAGTATTCTGCACAGAAGCTTTAAAAATTTAGACAGAAGTTATAAAATTTTGGCTGGCCAATGTCGATATTATACCTCATTGCTATAGTATTGGTAATTTAATAATCTGCCATGAAGTAAGCATCAATTAAGCAACAACAAAAAGTTAAAATGGAAAAAGCAAAGTGAGAGAAGGTTTGGATCAACTGGCTACAACCTATGGACCAAAAGTTTGACCTTTTTCGGTGCTCTTTTGAGTTTGTTGAGATTTATATATGTTTTCAGTATTTTGGGTTTTGTAGGATCCTTTTGGTAAAAAGGATTATAGAATAGTTTAGGGACTTGAATGAAAGATGTAACGCCTATATAGGCTTGTATGAGAACAAAGAAAGAAATACAATTCATTTTTCCTAAAAAACCACAGAGTTAACAAATATTAATGTAACAATCATTGAGCTCGCAAATAAGTAACTTGAATAGCAAACGGGGGCCAACAAAAGCCAGCAAACAGTACACAACCAGTACCAACAACAATTTAGGTGATACGTAACCGAAATAGTACTCAATTTCCTAACTTCCAACTTCGAACCATTTGGACCGGATCCAATGTTCGTGATTATAGTTTTGTTATTCAAGCAAAAAGGGTGTAAATATAGAAACCTGAAGAGTGCAAACTGAATCTGTAGCTGCGAAGATTGCCCCAATAGCTGGTAAATAAGAGTTTGACAAAACATTCAAATCTTCAAATAGTCAGAAGAGCTTAAAATTAAGCTCATGCATTTCAGTATGGTATGAAATTTGTAGGTATCTACCAACCATATTGGCACTTAAAAAGTTTGGCAACTAATTTCACCAAGTACATTCCTTCAAACATTTTTTCCCTTGTGATTTGAGTAAATGTGAGATTGCAAGTACTGAAGCTACCTTTTGGGTTAATTAAGAAGCATCAAAGATTAATTGATATGTGGTTGCATGAGACTAATTGGAGACCTAACCAGGCTATGGGACTCAATTTGCATAATTGGGTTGACCGTGCATGCTAGCATAAATTCCTGGTGATGAACTGAAATTAAGTTATACAGAAACAACCTAAAAAACATAATAGGAAGGCTTACAAAGATAATCTGAGATTTCAAGATCTCCAATGTTAAGCTTCTTAAAGAATGCCATAGCACCTGAAAACAAGGTCAGGAGAAACTGTTAGCTTCTTTTGTGTTCTAATGAAACAATTCTTCTTCAAAGCCTTTATTTACAAACAAGTTGGGATAGGCTAGAAATGAAACCCAACTGAAATCAGCAACACAGGGACTTCACAAATCACTAGAATTATAGTCTTATAACATTCTACACAAATATCTAGAATTTGAATATAGGAAGTTCTATGTTTCACTCCTGGCACACACCAATTCTTACATATTGTTCTTTTCAGCTTTTATGAATTTGTGTTTTCGCCACAAAAGGAAAGGAAACAGACATACCAAAAGAGATTATCACAAAAGATATCATCGTCCCAACTGCACCAAAGAGCATGATTGTGGTGAAGTTACGAAAAAATTGTTTCTTTTTCACTTGGAACCTGAAAAAAGAAAATTTATATACTCAGAAAGAATTTTGTGATCTTCATCCTACGATTTCAGATCAAATTAAACTATTCAAAACACACACACACACTGGGTACTGCTTCCCAGCCTAATCTTTACAGAATCAGATTCTGCTACTGCATTTCTTTATATAAATTAACTAAAACTAAAAGTACCTTAAATAAAGCTTACCCTGCATTGAATATGATTGGAGGTAGCAAGTAAATGAAGAATAAATCCTCACTAAAAACAAGAATACGCGAGCTCTTCCCTTGTGTTGTCAACAATATTACCACTCCTGTGCATAATCCCTGCAATGAAGTCCCATTAACCCCAAAGAGCTTAAAGTTTGCCTTCAATTTTCCTTTTTCTGGGAAGATAACTTATCTAATTTTAGTGCATAGTAAACCATTGTCTATCTGCTTATGCTGTACAGCTTTTTTTTCCTGTATGAACCGTAATTTGTCATTTACAAGTAATGCTAATGTATAGAATATTCTCCTGTGATGGACTGACAGTTAAAAGAGGCATTATGCCTTACAAATCCTATTTTATAGTCTTGGCCAAAGACTTAGAAATGAATTAATAATTTCTTGCCAAATTCTTCTTCTTAATCTCCGATAGAATCAACCTATTAAGAGAAGATAGGACCCAGATACTCTATATTCCTTCCTAACTCATTTTATTCCAAGTAGGCAAGAACCAACCTACTACAAATTTAGATAAATTAGTCCTCTTGGAATGCGGATTTCAATGTGAGCTTTACTTAGCATGTCCGTTACCAGCAAGTGGTCGGCAAATTCAATTACAGTCTACGTTCCATCATACACTCAGTAACACTGGTGCATGTTGACTATTTCTTTTCTCGTTTCTTCAAAATGAATTATGTAAAAGAGCAAATAAAGCTTACAATAAGAAGAGCTGTAATAGATTCGTTCATCCATCGGTGCTCCTCCAACAAATGCCCGATCACGATGCAAGCGCACAAAAGCGCCACACAGATATTGATCGAGACAATCGATATATAATCAGAGCTAACCGCCTTCACAAAATTCGAAAGCATGATTTGCGAAGAAGAAGAAAGCTGGGTCTTTGACCTGAGAAGTTCAACTCGAGAGCAGATAAGAAGAGTTTGGATCTATTTGGATCATTCCAGAAATGGTAATTGCTTTGCTATTTTTTTTCGACTTTTGTGGGGAAAGGAAACGAGTCGATGACGTGGTGGACAACTGGACATTTGGGATTTTCTTTCCGTCGGGGAAGAGAGAAATGATTGATCGTTGATTCTTACTCTGTGCCTCTCTTGTGTAACGGGTCACATATGGGAACCACCAAGCAACCACCAAAGAAAGTTGAATGCAACCCGCCACCATTTTTACCCCTAGACTAGGAATGCACTATACCATAAGAACACTAAATTTTGGAATAAAAAATAATTAAAAAACATTATATTAAGGATGCTCGTGGCCGAAATTTTTATTAATAGAAAATATAATAAAAAAATATCTAGATTAGAGTATGTTTTTCGTTATTTTTCATATATAAGGAAAACGTTTTTAAATATCGCGGCCACTGGCCGTTGTGAATTATCACGGCCATATTTAGTGCCTTATTAACTGTTTTAATTACATTAATAATTCGAATTAAACCGGAGAAAAAAACCGGAAAAAACCATGTCCGTTATGAATAGAAACGGCCAGGACAAAAAAAACAAAAACAAAATTGATGTCCGTGATGGATGGCAACGGCCAGAAGCGAAAAAAAAAATTTTGAAAATTCTTTCATGCCTCAAAAGTATCATTTTTGCCCTCTGCTGGTAAAACAGTGGTTCTGGACTGATACAGGGGTCAAGTAATAAAAATAATTACACCATGACGTGGAGAATAAAAAAATATGCGAAATGGACTCAAATTTCATATTATTTGGATTTTTATTCAATTTATTATGAATTTTCAAGTTGTTCTCTGTTGTCAGTTCTCTAAGCCATAAAAATTTGAGGATTTAGGACATAGTGTACAGGACTCCACAAATGTTTCAAAACAGCAAGGCAATGCATTTTTCTGGTAAATGGTGCAGCGATATTTTTCTGACAGCTGATCTTTGGAGATTAATTCCCGCTAATTGGCTACACCAAATTTTGTGTTCTTCATATGAAAATTCTCCTCAAGTCATGGTTTATATGCATGTGAAACAGTTTTGTGAAACTCAATTCAAAACTATATGAAACAGGCATTTTTGTACAGGAAATTCTGCTGGTAAATAGCTGTTGTTACCATGCTGGTAACTAACTTCAGAGTTTAATTCCAAGAGTTCTGCTGGTCCAAATTTTATGTTTTTTATATGAAAATTCTCAGGACAGAATCTTCTATATTCTGGTAAAATTTCATGAACTTTGGAGCTACCTAGGTGTATCAAACAGGGAGTTGAACATAGGGGCAGATTCAGAACTGGTTTTGGTATTTGCTGATTTTCGATATTTCAAAAGGCTGAACTTCGAAAGTTCATAATAAATTGAATAAAAATCCAAATAATATGAAATTTGAGTTCATTTCGCATATTTTTTTATTCTCCACGTGATGGTGTAATTATTTTTATTACTTGACCCCTGTATCAGTCCAGAACCACTGTTTTACCAGCAAAGGGCAAAAATGACACTTTTGAGGCATGACAGAATTTTCGAAATTTTTTTTTTCGCTGCTGGCCGTTGCCATCCATCACGGACAGCAATTTTGTTTTTTGTTTTTTTTTCCTGGCCGTTTCTATGCATAACGGACATGATTTTTTTTGGTTTTTTCTCCGGTTCAATTAGAATTGTTAATATAATTAAAACGGTTAATAAGGCACTAAGTATGGCCGTGATAATTCACAACGGCCAGTGGCCGCGATATTTAAAAACGTTTTCCTTATATCTGAAAAATAACGAAAAGTGTACTCTAATCTGGATATTTTTTTATTATATTTTCTATTAATAAAAATTTCGGATGCTCGTGGTCCTCGCTGCCTCGCTGGTTTGCACTTTGTAGTGCATTATTGCAGTTTTGAGGTAACCCACGTTAGAGTTGGAACGTTATCCTCTTCGGAGTATTTTCTGCGGAGCTGTGTGGAGCTGTGCGGAGTATTCTCTGCGGAGCTTTTAATCTGGTTCGTTTGTTTTGATTGAACGGATCAAATTATATCTCAAAATTTGGGCTCTCTCTTATCTGATTCGTCCGATCAAAACGAATTGACCAAATTAAAAGCTTCGCATAGCTCCACAGAGAATACTCCGCAGAGGATACTCTCCCGGTTATAATTACTATAATCTGCGAGCAGTCGATGTTGTAGTGAGGGCGGTCCAATGGAATCCGTATTACAGAGAATCACTCTTACTTTACGGTTTAATATTCGGGTAGAGAACAGTATTTTTGGATTTTGAGATTTGTGTCAAGTTAAAAAGAACGATTCAGATCTAGTAATTGTAAAGATTTCCTAATCATGTATTGGAGAGGATGTGAATTCAATCCAATGGGCGGGATCAAATTTGGTCTGATCTCAATTCAAATCTGTCTGATTTACAAATTCGTACGTATTTGATCTGCACAAGTCTTAAGGTTATTATGCGAATGTTGATGCAAATCGGACGCCTCCTGGTTTGTTTTAGACTGATCTCTAGTGTGCTGTAATCTGCAGACTCCTATCTCGAAGAAATTCGTATCCTCTGCATTAACAAAATGTGTGTTAATAGATTTGTACCGTCCGATTGAGATCTGCACTAATATTAAAGGGCCCCACGCATCATAGGCGTGGACCAGATTGATTCCGATCTTGATCAGACGGCCAACATGCATTAAACTCAATAGATGTTCTTTTCAAAAAAAAAAAAAAAATTGTTTTGAGGAAAACTTTTTTCAGTTAATGTAAAAGATGCAGACTTGTTTAGAACTGGAAGTGCCAGAATACGTTCTACACAAATCTTAAAGCAAATATAATTATGGCTGCTGTGTTATCCCCGAATAAGCGTACACGGTCACACACGCAAATATCGAGATATCTCAAAGGATACAAACTTGGAAAAATTTTATCGATAGAAATTATTAAATTCATACATACATAACAGAAAAAGAGTATCTCATTTTCAACAAGTATAGAAAGATCTGACTCAATAAATTCGATCCAAATATATGGATCGGACTCAATAGTCTAGATCCATCGATGAATAAGACTACGTTACTTTGCAAATTAACGGAACTGTTTTAATTCATGTTTCTAACCCTCCAATCTCCTTCAAAAATAGTGTTGATCTGATCTAAAAAATGGAGAACTTGACGTCTCCAGTTGAGCTCCATTTACTTTGAACATATATATATTAGTATCGTGTCCGTACGTTGCCGTGCGAACAT
Source organism: Carex pumila (assembly GCA_033356055.1). Taxonomy (NCBI): domain Eukaryota; kingdom Viridiplantae; phylum Streptophyta; class Magnoliopsida; order Poales; family Cyperaceae; genus Carex; species Carex pumila. Next base: position 50,659 of record JARJHM010000391.1, on the reverse strand, counting down.
ATTATAAGACAAAAAATTCTTATATAAAGTGATAAATTTACAAAAAAAAATACCATTAGAAAAAATAATTATTCAACAATATTCATAAGTGATATTAAAATAGATTGATTCTAAATCTAAATTATAAATAAATAAAAAATCAAATGAGGAATAATGTTGACTTAGTGCAAATTGATGATATTATAGAAAATAAAAGAAAATGAAAAATCAGAAAATTCTGACAGGCAAGCCCCTCAGGTCAAAACAGTCATCATTCATGCAATAGTTGAAGTAATTAAAACAGTATTTAGTGAATTCACTCGAATATTAAATTACATTCATGACATAATAAATTAACAAAAGATATACAGGAATTTGATGGAGAGACGCACAGAAACTGAATAAATTATTTAATTAGCAATGTTAATTAAGTATACATTACACAACATTCAAAGAATGTCTCACATGTTTTTTTTTGGGGGGGAATATGTGAGTAACAAATGAAATTAAGGTGCTTTCAAACAAAAGGGCTCCAAAAATCATCCAATATGAAGTTAGTAAATCAGCAACTAACACTTTTTCTTGGCTCAGCCATACATCAAGAAAAAACACGAAGTAAATTAAAAAATTACATACAGAATATGTGAAATTAATAAAAATTACTTAGTTTTGTTCATTTAATTTCAGATTAATAAATTAACTTAGAAACTAATTAATGAAATGAAAGGCTTTGAAGGGCCTTATGCTTGTCTGGATGCCACTTCAAAGCAGCGGACTTGGACCTGAATTTGTAGACAAAAAGAATCATATTCGGATTTGATGCAATGCATTTACATGTAAAACATTTTAATTTTGAAATTAATTTTAGATAGAATAAGAAAACGTTAAAAAAATGAATGCATTAAAATTAATTTATTTAACCTTCTAATTTTGACCGCTTGACTTTATACTAAATTAATTGAAATATTTAAAATTTTCACATGTAAATACATCACTTGTAAAGTAGGCGGGTTTCAATGGTTTGGATTCATCATTTGAAGCTAATTTGATGGGTTTTAGACTTGAGTTTACCAATGAGCTTGGTGAACTTAAGAGCACCCTAGTTCTACTATATATATATTAACAATTGAAAACGAGAAATGCAGGTGCCACATTTTGTCATATCCTAAATAGATCGGCATCAATGATAAAGATCCAAATATATATATATATATATATAGCAAAGCTAGAGTGCGATGTACTCACCAAGAGGGTTTGGTGAGCACAACTCTAAAAGTATATGGAATTAGCTTCAAAGGATGAATCAAAATCGTTGAAATCCATGTACTTCATGAGTGATGCATGTACATGTAAAATTTTGAAAGTTTCGAATTCATTTGCTACAAGGTCAAGTGGTCAAACAAATGAATATTTTATAAGTTATTTCATTAGTTGTTTTATATGGACAACAAGATGAACCGTTCATCTTTGACTGCTTGACCTTGTAGCAACTAAATTCGAAACTTTCAAAATTTTGCATGTACATGCATTGCTCATGAAATATATGAATTTCAACAGTTTGAATATGTCGCTTGAAGTAGATTCGATATACTTTTGGAGTTGTGCTCACCAAACCCTCTTGGTGAGCACATCACACCTTAGCTTTGCGTGCTCTCTCTCTCTATTAATATGTGTTTGGAGACCAAATTTTATATTACTATTTTTTTAGATTTATTGAAAATCACTATTTTTTTTATGGTCCAAATTTGTCTGAAAACAGTGATTTTCAATAAATCTAAAAAAATAGTATAGTAAAAAATTTCCAAAAAATATAAAATTTGGTCTCCAAACACATATTAATATGGAGAACAAGATGAACGGCTTGGATCGGTTATTTGGACTTTGAATCCGGTGATTTATAGTCCAATGTACAAAAGAGGCTATACATTGCAATGCACAATAGCCCAACTATATATATAGAGAGAGAGATGGGCTATGGTGCATTGCAATGCATGGACCCCTTTGTGCATTGCACTATAAATCACGGATTCAAAGTCCAAATGACTGATCCGAACCGTTAGATATTTAATCCATATTGAAATGTGCTTGGAGACCAAATTTTATATTTTTTGGAATTTTTTTACTATTTATTAAGCATTTTTTTTAAACTGTTGTTTTGCTGTGAACAGTAAAAAACAGTAAAATTTTCTGGACCATCAAATCAGCGACTTTCAAAATTGCTTAATAAATAGTAAAAAAATTCTAAAAAATGTAAAATTTGGTCCCCAAGCAAATATTAATATGAAAAATAAGATGAACGGTTCGGATTGGTCGTTTGGACTTTGAATCCATGATTTGTAGTGCAATGCACAAAGGGGTCCATGCATTGCAATGCACCATAGCCCATCTCTCTCTCTCTATATATATATATAAAGAGAGAGAGATGGGCTACGGTGAGTTGTGAAGTAAAACACGTTTTTACTTCACGCAATATCTTCATTTTCAAAGTTCAAATAGCTGATACAAACCTTCCAACACGTTCTTCATAATAAAATATACTTGGAAACTAAATTTTACCTTTTTTGGAATTTTTTTACTATTTATTAAGATTTTTTGAAAATATGAAAATCCAGGTGAACAGTAAAAACAATAAAAATTTCTGGACCACCGGATCGGCAATTTTCAAAGTGGCTTAATAAATAGTAAAAAAATTCCCAAAAAAATATAAAATTTGGTCTCCAAGCACATTTCAATATGGAGATCACATTGAGCGGTTCGGATCGACGTTTTGAATTATAAAATAGCATAATATGAGTGTGAAGTAAAATAGTTGCTTTATTTCACAACTCACTGTAACCCACATATATATATATCATATATATATATATATAGAAATATGCTAGCTACGCATAGCATAGAGGCTCTCTGTGCAATGGCTCAATATTCAACTTTTCAAATTCCTAACAATCAATCCGAACCATTCATCTGATTCTCCATATTAATATGTATTTGGAGACCAAATTTTATATTTTTTGGAATTTTTTTACTATTTTTTTAGATTTATTGAAAATCGTTGTTTTCAGCAAATATGGACCATAAAAAAACAGCGATTAAATCTAAAAAATATAGTAAAAAAATTCAAAAAAAATATAAAATTTGGTCTTCAAACACATATTAATATAGAGAACAAAATGAATGGTTCGGATCGACTGTTAGGATTTTGAAAAGTCAAATATTGAGCCATTACATGAAGGACCTCTGTACTATGCATAGCACCGTAGCAGGTTCATATATATATATATAGGAGGGTTAAAATGCATCCTCCCTTTTGTGCTCCTAATGTGCACCCTCCTTTCATATCTTCATTTTCAAAGTTCAAATAGTCAATTCGAATCTTCCAACATGTTATTCATATTAAAATGTGCTTGGAGACCAAATTTTATATTTTTTTAGAAATTTTTTACTATTTTTTTAGAATTTTTGAAAAAATTTAGCAAAGTGATGATTTTCAAAAATTCTAAACAAATAGTAAAAAATTTCCAAAAAATGTAAAATTTGGTCTCCAAGCACATTTTAATACGAAGAACATGTTGGAAGGTTCGAATTAACTATTTGAACTTTGAAAATGAAGATATGAAGGGAGGGTGCATTTTAACCCTCCTCGTATATATATATATATATATATATATATATATATAGGATTTGGCTATGGTGCTATGGGTAGCTAAGAGGCCTCTCGTGCTACGGCTCAATATTCGACTTTTCAAAATTATAACGGTCAATTAGAACCGTTCATCTTGTTCTCCATATTAATATGTGTTTGGAGACCAAATTTTACATTTTCTGAAATTTTTTTACTATTTTTTTAGATTTATTGAATATCGTTGTTTTTTATGGTCCAGATTTGTCTGAAAAACAACAATTTTCAATAAATCTAAAAAAATAGTAAAAAATTTCCAAAAAATGTAAAATTTGGTCTCCAAGCACATATTAATATGGAGAATAAGATGAACGATTCGGATCGACCGTTAGAATTTTGAAAAGTCGAATATTGAGCCGTAGCACGAGAGGCCTCTTAGCTACCCATAGCACCATAGCCAAGTCCTATATATATATATATATAGAGAGAGAGAGAGAGAGGCTAATATGCTTTCAGCAGCACTTCGGCCAAAGTGCTGCCACCCCATTTTCAATTTTTCAAAATCCAAACAGTCGATCCGAATCGTTCATCTTGTTCTCCATATTAATATCTGCTTGGAGACCAAATTTTACATTTTTTGGAATTTTTTTTCTATTTATTAAGCCACTTTGAAAATCGCTGATCCAACGATGAACCCCTGATTTTACTGTTTGGCAAGCCACCGTTGGATCAGCGATTTTCAAAGTGGCTTAATAAATAGCAAAAAAATTCCAAAAAATGTAAAATTTGGTCTCCAAGCAGATATTAATATGGAGAACAAGATGAACGGTTCGGATTGACCATTTCGATTTTGAAAAATCAAAAATTGAGTGGCAGCACTTCGGGCGAAGTGCTGCCGAAAGCATATTAGCCTGTCTATATATATATATTTAAATTATGTAGAAAAGAAGAATCGGTAGCTGTCACATTTAATCAATTTAGAATTGGATCTTCATCATTGAGGCCGATCCATTTCTATCTTGATTTTCTGTGGCATTTATATTATAGATTTTCCTAATCAATGTCTGTTTTTTTTAAATAAAATATATTAATGGATCTGGACCATTGAATTCGATTTATATATTTGTATCAGACTCATCGAGTCAAATCTTTCTATATATGTTGGAAACGAGACACTTTTTTTTTTGTTTTTCTACGTGTGATTTGAATAATTTCTACAAATAAAAAATTTCCTATGAACTTACCCCTTTGACAAGAATCTCCTATCCTGTCCTCTATCAGATGGCTCAGATTTATTATCTAATCAAAATAATCAAACATCTCATCATATTTTTAATTTTTAATTTTCTAATAACAAATGTTTTATAATTTTGATGTGCGAAATAAAACTGTTAAATGGATCAATATTATTTTATCTATATGTACATGAAAAAAGATTACTTTTCAGTTTAGGTTTTATATAAATTAATAAATTGTAAAATTAATATTTATAATTTATCTAGTATATTTTTTCAATCTCTTAATATTAATTAAAATAAAATTGAAATGTAATGATCTTTTATATGTACATACAAAGAATGATATAAATAATATTTAATAGTTTTATTTTGATATTTAAGTTTTAAATTTAAAGTTGTAAATAAAAAGTAGTAAAGGGAATTACTACATTTCAATCCTCTTTATTATTAGATTAATTGAGGCATATAAATCTGAACTGTCTATGGTTTGACTCGCAATCTCAGCCATCCAGCACTGGACCAGACCGTTACTGGAACAGCTTTGCTTTCGTATATATACATGGAACGGCCCTTCATGTTATCACACTTCTTTCTCTTATGCAGCCGCCTCTGTCTCCTCTTAAAAACCCTAATCACCAACAATACAGATATAGATGAACGGAAATGGTGGCGGCGGAGCTGTAGCCTTGATCCTCCGAGCGGTTCAACAAGTGTCGAAGAAATCTGACGCTAGTTGGGTCGGAACGAGGGTCCATCTTTCTAGAGCTCAACGACGGTTATTCCCTTGCTATAGACCTTCTTTTCTCTCAGTTTTTGGTATCTTTACGTCGTGCATTCTAGTAAAACGTAGATTTTGAATGAAAATCAACCAAAATTTAGAGAGAATTAGAATAATTTTTTCATTCATTTGACCTCTACGGGACCTAGATTCATTTCGGAACATTAGAGAATTTCTTCATGATAGATGAGTTAATATATATATATTTTATAGGCACATGTTGGAAAAATCATGATATGTGGGAATTTACGAGTATTTATCTAAGAATTAGTCTTCTGACTGCATTGGTTCTTTACATGTCATCCTTTGCACCTGCACGAATCAATGGTGTGGATAACGCAAATGTGACTGGATACTTGACGTTTTGCACTTTTGTTTTATAAATTGGCATGGTGCGAGAGAACATTCCATGTTTTTCCTCGTTCTAATATTTAGCAATTTTGTGATTTCGGTATGAGTTTCTGATACTGGGTGTTCCTTGTAATGTTATTTTGGGATAACTGTATAAGCCTCGAGTGAGTTCCAAAATAACTTTGTGTTCTTGGGAGTTGTGAGAATTGCTTTATTTTGTGTGTAAAATTTCTTTAGCATAGGAAAATATTGTATTTCATGTGATTTCTACTGCTTTTTTTTTTCCAGTTACCTAATTAATTAGATGTGGTCCTAATAATATTTTGATACTAGGTGCTATCTTTTCCGTGGCAAATTTGGAATTGTTTTATCGTTGATCTAGTTCTGTGGAACTTGTATATTTTACCAATAGTGATATTTTACTTGGGACTAATTCTCTGGATGGCACATCCATGATATTGTTCACTGTTGGTTTTAAATTATAATATATTTTACCAATAGTGACATTGTTTCTAATCTTGAGTATCCTTGGATGTATATCTTTATTTTGTCATTAAGTGGTCTTGGTCGGTATTAGATTATGTTTTCCAGCTCAGTGATTACAGCCAAATTTGTTGGCAATATACGCTATTCTGAAGAAAAAAAATCATTTTCTCTGGCTGACAACAAGAAATATGAGAGCTGTCTATTTATCTCAGTATTTTTGGTTCTAATAAGGTTTGTCTTTTTGACATTTTTATCACAAGTCGAAATTGTTTGTGTTTCTAATTTCCAGTATCCTTTGTATACTTTTTGTTACTGAAGTAGTGTTGGTCCATATTCAATTATGTTTTGCAGCTCAGTGATTACGGCCAATTTTGTTGGCAATATACGCTATTCTGAGGAAATCTTTATTTTCTCTTGCTGACAACAAAAATATATGAGAGCTGTCTATCTAACACCTTTAGTATTTTTTTCTTAATTTCTAATCATGTGGTCTTTTTTATTGGTTGGGCTGTTGAAGTAACAAGTATTATGCTGCTAGAATATGCCTTTTCAATGCATTTTGAGTGCAAGTGTTTTGGTTTCTTGTGCTAAAGCAAATTGCTGCCAAACCAAGGAGTACAGCAGTGTTGCAGCTTTGGATTAATGGTCTTGTAAACTAGGCAAAATTGTTGTACTTTCAATTAGGTTTTTACAAATCACTTTTATTACTGCATGCATTCTATGATTATGAAGGAAGCAATACCAAACCAATTTTATTTTATCAATCCTATCATTTAGTTTGTAGTAGGTTGTCTTTATACCAGTTTCAAATTGATTGGCAATCGAGAGAATTGGGCCATTCAAAACGACATGTGAAGATGTCAGATTTAGTTTAGTTAATTTAGGTTTTCTTTTATTTAAGCAGCACCAGTTTAGTTTGTAGTAGGTTGTCCTTGTTTATTCAACATTAGCTTTTGATTTAATAATTCCTTTTCACAAAAAATGTATTCAATCCGTTCTACATTTTTTTACTCCTAATTCCCTGCCATGAATATTGGAGGAATTGGGCTTCCAACTTCAAGGAGCTGTTGAATTCGTCCTTTTTTTACAACTCTGTAGTTGGAATGCATGAACAATCTATTATACGGGGTTTGAGAACATTTGAAGTTGTCATTTGTGCTAAAAATGAAGCCTGTAGGACTTTCCAGTCGCTGAGTCTAACTGGGAAGCGCCTGGGCTTGTTTGTTGAGTTATGTTAATTTTTGTTGACTGGTGATCTGAAGGAAATTTTGTGGTTGAATGTTGTGGTTTCTAACTTTTGCAAGTAAATTTTGTCTTTCCTTTTTGTGGTAGGTAAACTAGTTGCCGGAAGAACAGGGTTTGCTTTATGCTAGGACTAAAGGCCCTTCCAATATCTGGATCGTATTTGATGAAGGAAAGAATTAGGCTCGACAAACAAAATATAAAGTGAGGTATGCGAGAATACAAGAGGCTTGAGAAACAAAATATGAAGTTTTTATTCAAGTGGTGAAGCAGGACAAACATTTATTCATATTACAATTCCAGCATATCAGTACTCGTGCACATTGAAGTGCATGATCAAAACATACCAAGAAACCAGCATAGCATAAAGCAAATTTCAAACATACAAGCAAACTGTTTGCCATTTAATCCGACATTAATTCAACCACCTTCTTAATTGATGGCCTTGACATGATAGTCTCCCACCATGCCTTAACGTGTGGATACGAGTCGAACAAAGACCCGTATTGTGTCCCCAAGAAGTAGTAAGTGTACGGGAAATGACTGAGATCAGCTAGACTGATAAAGTCCCCGGCCAAGAACTTGCACTGTGACAAGCGTGCCTCGTAAACTTCCAAAATCTTCTTAAGCTTCTCCAAATTTTCATCGACAATCTTTTGGTCACTGGTGCTACCCTTCATCTGCTTGAATATTACATCGTAGACTATTGTTGAGATAGGCATGTTGTAATTGCCATATTCAACATCTAGCCATACATCCACCAATGTGGCTTTCTTAAGATCGTCTTCTGGTAGCAGCTCTGATTTGTACTTTTTAAGGATGTACCGTGAGATTGCACGAGATTCTGATAGAATAAGATTTGGATGTTAAGATCTAGTCAGAAAATGTGGATATTTTACTCTGAACCTTTAGGAACATTTGTTGTTCTTACAAGAAGTATTACTGAGAAAGGTAAATCTCACCAAAGATCACGAAATCATCATCTTGGAAAGCAGGAATTTGGCCAAAGGGCTGAAAAAATAATAATAATAAATTAACACAATGAGATCATATTACAGAAAAGAAAAGAATCATTCTTAAATTTGTTTTATCATTGGGTTAAATACAAAGGTGTGGTCATCCAATTTTTCTTTCATTAGTCAGTAAGCAGATCAGCAGAAGCCAGACAGATTGATTTACTTTCTTCCCTTCTATTTTGTTTTGAACTGTAATTTAGCATGCATTAAAGAACTATTCATTGGATTGCCATCATAGTCAATGAGAAAGCCAATCCGCAAGGGGAGAGGGGGGTGTCCGATGTCCATCGGACCACTTTTGTGTTCGACGGACTCTCTTCACTGTCGGATCTGTTTTATGATTCGTGCCTGTAATTTTTCATCTGTTTTAAAATCCGTACACACAAAACCTAAAGCAGATCTGACGGTAAGAGAACTCATCGAACACAAAAGTGGTCTGATGGCCATCGGATAGCCCCCTCTTCCATCCGCAAGTGATAGAAGGAGAAATTATAATCTGTCCAAACAAAATACCTAAATATAATATATACTCCAGTTGTTCTAGAACCCAAAATTTTTATTCATAGTAAATAGAAAAAGAAAAAAAATTAAAATGGGAAATAATATAGATAAATTTTAAAAATGGAAAGGCATACATGTGTATGATATGTTGTCCCAAAAAAATAAAAAATAGAAAAGAATATTGACAAATTTAAAAGTGAAAAGGCATGTATATGTGGTGAGCCAAAATATGACTACTACTTTTAGTATAAATTAATATACGTAACTCTAATTTCAACTTGCAAGTGCATAATCCTACCACGTAGTATAATTAGGGTGTCAATCCACATAGATAGTTTATTAAATTATAAATAATTTTCACTAGTCTAGGTGCTCAGATATTAAAGTTTGAGGTGGAGACAATAAATGCAGTCAAGGAATTATATCTTGGTTAGATTAAACAATAAATAAAGAGTCTTTAGGGTTCAGGTTTACTATCCTTCTAATTATGCAAATATAAGTTGCGACGTATCTCTATGTCACATTCGGCACTGCCACTATCGTATGTGGCATAGATTGCCCCACAACTACCCTGCATGCTGTATTGTCACTACCCGCAGGGCGTGCTGGGTGTTTGTTTATGCAATTTGAAAGTTTTTTCAATCTTTCAATCTTCTTTTGGGCTATCAAGACTAAAGCAATTTAGGTACGTAATTATCCTTCTCACACAAAGATAAAGTATATTTCTCTATACTATTCTGCAATTGAAGTATCGCAAAGACCCTACTTAAATTATCTCCTAATATAATTTAAACTACAATCTACACTATCCTGCCAAGGGAGCCCACTGAATTCTAACTATAGTCTTTGAACCGCTGTCAAGTCTCGTTCGCCAAAGTGTTAGTACTTACAATGTTATCCTTCTCACACAAGGATGCAATGACTACTCACCCATTGATATGTGGAGTTCATCGGCATATAGTAGACAAAACTATATATACAAGTATTTAATAAAAATAATTCAAGGCATAAAGGAAACTCAAATCATAAAATAAACAAAATATAAACATATATTAAAACATAATAAAGAATTCAAGTACAGCCCTCAAGGGTGAGCGATGAGAAGTTTAGCTACTCAAAGTCATAGGAATTGAAAATGAAATAAATAAAGAGAATAAAGTACAACTCTCGTAAAGATGAAAGAACCTTTGCCTCCTTGCTCGACTTCTAATGGCTACTCCTCTCTCTCTAAGTACTCTCTAAACTAGTCTAATAATGTGGATTGCTAGTTATAATTATGGACTTAATTACACATAAAAACACACATTAAATCAAATTATAAGAGTATTTATAGTCTTCCTAGACAAGTAGATATGGTTGTGGATAAGATTGAGGGAGTAGTAGAGGTAGTAGAGATCGTGGGAGACATGGGGTCCACCCATGATCTTCCAAAAATAGAGTGTCATATAGAAAATTGTGTTCTTCTAGAAGGCCCATCAGAAAGCCTAAAGATAAGACAGTCCACAAATTGTGCAGCATACTGTATACCGCATATGACGTAGCAGATGCCGCACAGCTCCCGACTTAGCAAATTTTCTTGATATTTTGTCATTTTGTATGTTGTGCATTTCGTGAGGTGTTGCATGCTCCATGTAATGTTTGATTTAGACGTTATCTTCGAAAATCGTCTAAATACAACATTTTTGCTTTGACTTGCTCTAAAATGCAATTTTATCCAAAACCTATCAAAAATACCTAAAAACACGTTTGTGATAAATAATTTAAAAAAATAACTACTTTGTATTCGCTTTTCTTTATTTTCAAAAATAAAAGACAGTGATTTTTACTATGTCTTCATTTCATCAATATGGTATGGCGTCATATTAAGATGCCATACCATACAAAGATATTTGTCCAAAAAAAATCACTCCTAAGAAGTCATAGCGTAAGAAGACCCATTTTTTTTAAAATAGTGAGATGCCATATCAACATAAAAAATTGAAAAAAATAAAACAAAAGTGGGATGCCTTTAAAACTTCGATTTGAACTTTTCATATAATTTTTTTTCAATTTCTGCTTGATAGCTTGAGCTCTATTGTTTCTCAAAAAATGAAAAGAATTTTTTCATTACAAACAGAGTGCTATATGGAATATGTATTCCACTTATTGTGTAATGAGCGCTTTCTGTTGATTTTGTATGATATAAAATATAAATAAAAAAAAAGATTTCATCTATCTTACAAAATTAATGGTTCGCATTTGAACCATTAAGAGCATTAATATTTCAAAATATAAAATCAAAGAACAAATGTAAACCATTAGTTTTTTTAAGATAGATGAAATATATATTTGAGTAGGGGAGTGTTTATTTGAAAGGATACTGAACCATTAGTGCCTCAAATCTTTATTCTTGATTTCAAAATTAAAATAGTCGTTTGTAATGCTAAACATGATAAACATATTAAAATTTACTTATAGACTAAATTTTATATTTATTTGGATATTTTTTTTATTTTTTTTAGATAGATGCAAATTATTATTTTTGGATGGTCAAGAAAAACACTTGATCCGTACATATCTAAAAAATAGCAATTTTTTTTTTCTTTCAAAAATATGCAACACAATTGATGCATAAAAGACACAAGGTATTTGAAGTCTCCTCGTGTGAAATATTCTATTAAATTATTAATTAATTTTAAAAATCCTTTCTGCTTCTACCAACGAAATGAAGGCCTCGCCCCACTTCCCAATCCTGAAGTTCTCTAGAAGAGAATAAATTAAATTGCTGCTCCCACAACTCAAGAAAAGCAAATGAATTGAAGTGACAATAATTTGGTCTACAAAGTAAAACATAACATGATAGTTGAGCATAAAAAATTACATTGCGGGCGACATGAGCCGGACTTTTGTGCTCTGCGGTGGCAAAGTCAAGCGGTACTATCTCGTACTCAGCCCCGACCTCTTCCAGGCAAATCAACACTCTTGCTACGTTTGTGGATTTTGGTGGTCCAAACACCTTCATCACCATCTCTCTGTTTTTCTCTGTGTGTGTGGATTTGGGGCTTAGGGGGGGTTGTGACTCAAGTGTGTTGAAGAAGGGTTAGATGGCATATTCTTATAGCACATTAATTATAGCTAATTCTTGAAGCTTCCTCGTGACAAGAAAATGTGGGGGGGTCCTCACAATAGAAATTTGACCGTCATAGTGAAAACAAAAGGTACTTCTAATGGGCTATGGTTAGGACAAAAGTCACAGTGATTTGGGGTCTAATGAATTAATGTCAATGGTGATAGATGGAGATGTCCCTCTATCATTTGGGGTCTAATGAATTAGTCATAATTAATGTTGCCGCAAGGTTCCAAAACAAGATTTAAAGTTACTGAATTTTGAAGTTTATCTCAAGTTTAGCAAAAAAAAATTATAAACTTTATTCATATTTAAATCTCTGCATAGTAGCACATTAAATTGCTGACCAATACCACACCAAAAACCCGAAAAAAACAAAAGCAAAAAACCAAAGTTTAATTCATTCAGAATTAATTCTACAGGCCCACAGTTCCCATCTTAATTTGACATTATTTCAACCACCTTTTTGATAGATGGCCTGGCCATGATAGCCTCCCACCATGCCTTGACATGCGGGTACGAGTCGAACACAGAGCCATGTGTCAACATGAGGTAGTATGTAGATGAGAAATGGCTGAGATCAGCAAAGCTGATGAAATCTCCTGCCAAGTACTTGCACTGTGACAAGCGCATATCATACACTTCAAGCATCTTCTTCAGCTTCTCTACACTTGTGTCTACTGCCTGTTGGTTGATGGCTTCGCCACGTATCGGATTGACGAGTACATTTTTTATGATAACGGAAGCAAGCTGGTTGTATTGGCCGTATTCGACATTTAGCCATACATCCACCAATGTGGCTTTCTTAAGATCGTCTTCTGGTAGGAGGTCTGATTTGTACTTTTTAAGGATGTACCTTGAGATTGCACGTGATTCTGGTAGAAAAAGGTTTGGATATGTTAGAGGTAGAAAATGATATGGATATTATCATTTTTATTGAAATTGAATTGTTTTGAGATTTATTGAATAATTGTTCCCAGATTACAACGTATAAAATACCTATTCAATTTAATTATAAAAATCAAGGCTTTTATAGCTGCTAGAATTAAGCCTAAAAAATGGAAATAAGAGAACTTGACCTTTTAACTAATTCTGGTAAGCATCAGAATTAACTGGAAAAAGAAAGGAAATAAACGATGCTAAGTGTATCCCAAAATATAATCTCCCATGTAGAGAACCACGAAGTATTTCCAACAAATATGCATACCACATAATTTGGTTACAGACTTACAGGGTTATCTGCTAATAATAAGTAATTTGTAACTGTTAATGCTGACAAATTTTCAAATAATAATTTATTTATGAAATATTTCTTATTAATTTCTTGCAAAAAGCTTTCCTAATCATTAAGGTAGGTAGAACTCACCAAAGATGGTGAAATCATCATCTTGGAAAGCAGGAATTTGGCCGAAGGGCTGAAAATTAAGAAGCAATAGCACAATGAGATGAGATGATATTACGGAGAAGGAAATGAACCATTCTTAAATTTCAAAACGCTCCAAAAATCCTCCCCAATTCATTACTTTCTACCACTAAAAAGCAAAGAAAGGCCAATATTCCTCGCCATTTTTAGGCTTTAATTACAGTATTCTGCAAAAAGGAGGGCTATAGTTTCCATTCAAATACAAAATTTGATAAACAAGATAAGTTGAGCTTAAGAAATTACATGGCGGGCGAAATGCTCAGGATTTTTGTGCTGGCCAGCAAAGAAGTCGATCGGAACTACTTCATATTCAGCCCCAACCTCCTCCAGGCACACCAGTACTCTTGCCACATTTGTTGATTTTGGTGGTCCAAAAACCTTCATCCCCATCTCTCTCTTATTTCTCGGTTTGTGACTCAAGTGTGTTAAAACAAGAGTAAGATTCAGTGTTCTGAGTTATAGGCTTATTAGCACAATACACTCCATTCTTAACTTGTCCCACCTAATTAGAAAATATGTTGGGACCACTCAGAAAATGACTTGGACCTAAAAGGAGACATGATTAGTAGTAATTTATAAAGATATGAAACTTTTAGGCCCGTTCGGCAGATTACTGTTCACCGTAAAAAAAAAAAATTCATTTAGAACTAAGTTGTTTTTTTCACAATAAATAGTAAAAATTAGTTTAAAATTTTTGATTCCTATTCCTTAACTTGCTACTGAACATAGCCTTATTGTGTATTTGTGTATGACCTTATATGCTATATGTTTGCTATTCCCAGTTAAAATCTTTCGTTTTTTCAAGTAATTTTTGCCATGACTGTTTGAATGGTATTGCATGGCACCCCGGAATTTCTTCTGAACAAATTATTTTGAAGTTTATTCCTTGGTAACATATCAATTTTTGAATAGTTCTTTAATAGATAGTTTTGGGCCTTTTTGTAAAATGAGTGATGCTTATGTGCAAACTAACTTTTAGCAACTTATTCAACAAAATTTTTGAGGAATAATGCTGATAACGTATCCTCATCCGTTAGATAATGAGCGGATACGAACACCGATACGGATAGCAAACGGATATCAAAATTCAAAATCAAATCCGTCTTAAATGAATACGGATACGAAACGGATAGTTTACGAATACGGATTCGAATATAAATACAAAACAAATAATGATCGAATAATCAAATCATATGAATAATTCACTTATATTATATAATATAGTACAAATATTATAATCAAAACAAGACAAAAATAGAGTTATTGTCCGGTTTTATATTTAATCAATAGTCCCACATCTTATAAATAAACAGCTGTTGTGACGTTATATAGTAGCTTTTTTTAAAAGAATTCATTAACTTCACGAGCATCAACTGGATTGGAGGAAATTTCTCTAACCCACGTGACCCACGTGATGAGCTGAGTTGTATTCCACTACCAACTTACCAAGTCTTTCAAAAGCAAAGCGGATTTAAATGAATAGATTCTGATACCTGCTTCGGATAGTTACCGGATATCCGCTCCGTTTCTGAATGATATAATATATTCGAATCCGTATTCGAACCAGTTCAACATATTATATTGAGAAAATATCCGGATCCGTATCTCATATTCGAATCCGTATTCGAACCAGTTCAACATATTATATTGAGAAAATATCCGGATCCGTATCTCAATATCCAGATACTGAGATACGGAATCCGGCGGATTCGAAGCGTCGGATAATCCGGCTTCGTTTACACCCCATATTTGGATATTGAGATACGGAATCCGGCGGATTCGAAGCGTCGGATAATCCGGCTTCGTTTACACCCCATATTTTGTGTTGATATCTCTGTCAGGCTTCGTATTGAGTCAAATCTATATTTTAAAATCTGGACTATTGAGTCAGATCTATATTTTTAAATCTGAACTATTGAGTCAGATCTAATAATATCTATATTATTGGATCTGGACCATTGAGTCAGATTTATATTTTTGAATCTGAACTATTGAGTTAGATTTTTATTTTTGAATCTGAATTATTGAGTCAGATCCATATCATTGGATCTGGACCATTGAGTCAATCCTTATTTTTGATACCATCCATATTATTAGATGATCATTGAATCCATATTTTTACTCCGTGACGTAGATAAAAAATTTCCCAATCTCAGCCATCCTGACACTTCCCTTACTCACCAACAATACATAGATGAACGGAAATGGTGGCGGCGGAGCTGTAGGAGCCAGTGTCGAAGAAAATCTGACGCTGGTTGGGTCGGAAAGAGGATCGTCCATGCTCAACGACGGTTATTCCCTTGCTATAGACCTTCTTTTCTCTCAGTTTTTGGTATCTTTACGCCGTGCATTCTAGTAAAACATAGATTTTGAATGAAAATCAAGAGAATTCTCCTTTTAGAAGATATTACTATGTTTTCAATATAGGAAAAATTTCAAGGAAGTACCTATGTTTTTTGTAAATTGAAAAGGCTTTACCTTTCTGTTAAGATGTTGGTCAATGCTGGTACAAAGTGATATTATGCGCATAAAGCGTTAACAACCAGCCTGCTTCAGAAAAGCGATGATACAAATTAGCCTGACAAGTAAGGTTGCCAGTTCGACCTCAAGGGGTGTTGAACTGGATAATTAGGTAAATTGAGGCTTATTTATACATTAGATGGTTGAAATTAGGATCATGTTCAATTTTGGGTTAAATTGGGGGCACAATTGCACCAAAAGTAACACTAATTGGCATTAAATTTGGGGTAAATACAATCCATCTGTCAGTGCATCAGTTACCAGTTAATATCCCTACTGGTGGACATCTAACAAACTTGAAATTCTTGGTCCCATTTCTAATACCAAGCTTTGAAATCCCTGCAGACACTGAATGATCTATTGTCTAACACAAAAACCGTAGTTGGTCACAATCTAGATCCAACATCATGTTGAAGCAGAGTAGCATCGAGAGATCTAATTATTATATTACTGCACACTTGACTAATTATTAACTTTCCTGGAAAGACTCCAAATTAAACAGACTAGAAAGTAGGAAGTTAAGCTTATCTAATTATTGACTAGAAATCTTTTATTTAGGTGCAGGAAGTCAAGTAGATAAGATTAACTTCCTAATTATTCATAAAAAGTAAAAGTAGGAAGTTAAGCTTATCTAATTATTTATACTAGAAATCTTTCATTTAAATTTTAAATATTCTATAAAAAAAAACATCGTCTTTATCATTAGATTAAAAGACTTATTCAAAACCAATGTTAATTTGATTTTGTGTTTTAGGTTTAATATTCAAGGCCCAGGTTTTTTATTGGAGAGGTATAGGTCATGCCTTCATAATTTGAGTGTGTGTATCTTGGTCGTTTGATTTTAAATAGAAATAATCAGACTCTATAACGTAGGGGAGAGGGGAGGGGAGGGATTTTAATATTAGTGTGGATCTAGTTCGCATGGATCTCAAAATAATTTAGACGGTCTAGATGCATTAACTCAAAAAATTATTTTTAAAGTTAATGCAGATGATACGAATCCAGACACCTCTAGAGGTGTCTGATTTTATAAATTTCTAAAAAGAAAGAAGAGTACGATAAAGTAAAAAAAAATACAACCAAGTACAATATTCAAGGCCTATGTTGTATTGTTTTTTTTTTTTTTATTTAGTTAAGATTAAATGTCAAGCCATTTAACTATTTAACATATGCGCCATTCAATTTTTAACATATGCAAGAGATTTGCAAGGTTTTCTTTCGTGTTGTACTGTTGTGAGAAGTGATGATGTTTTGGATTGTTTGGTTGCTTGCCGGCCATTTTTATTAATATCCTTAACAAAAAACTTAATTTTAAAAATGCTATTTTGTACCCTTTTTTTTTCAAAACTATCCCGACCGCTAGGCCCACAGGTGGCCCAAATATCCAACCAAACCGCCCGTGGCTGGGGCACCCGACGGGCTTTTTTTTATTTTTTATTTTTAGAAATCTTAGTATTTTGATTTAAATAATTTTGTAAATAATTTTTTTTGTTTGTTTAGAGTGTATGTCAAAAAATAAAACATTTGATATATTTATAAAGTGATATCGTAACTCTTTATAACTATGATTTTTATTTGTTTGATGAACTTTGATTTTATTTGTCAGTTGGATATCACAAGTCTAAATATAACACTAATTAAGGACTTGGCTTTTATTCAAAAAATTTTAAGTTCTGATAACTTGTTGATCTCTTTTTTTCTAATTTTTATAATATATGTATATATACACATACACATACATATATACATATATACACATATACACATATACATATACACGTACACGTACACATACACATACACATACACATACACATACACATACACATATACATATACATATATACATATATACAATTTTTTTTATAATATATGTATATATGTATAAATATGTACATATACATATACATATATATACATGTAGAATAAGGCTACGCTACTTCGTGAATTAAATGGGGCATTTTAATTCGTGCTCATATATCTAGTTTTGAAGTCCAAATATCCAATCTAAACCGTTAGATGTTTAATCTATATTAAAATATGCTTGGAGACCAAATTTTACATTTTTTTGAATTTTTTTACTATTTATTAAGATAGTTTGAAATCGCTGTTTTTTAATGCTTACCGTCGAATAAAAACTTAAACTGAATTTTTGAGGCACCAAACGATATTTTTTCTGAAATTTTGATGCTTCTGATACGACAATGCTTGGTGTATCACCAAGGAAAAATCAGATCTGTCTGGTCCTCCCCTTTCTGAAAAGTGTTCTTACGTGTAAATTCGACTTTCCTAGCCAAAGTTATGGCTGTTTAAAGTTTTTTCGAAAATTAAACTTTGAAAATTCATAACTAACTATAGAAAAATCCAAATAAGTTAAAATTTATATCAAATATGTGTATTTTTGAATGCTCTACATGCTGGTGCAATCACTTTTGCAGTTTAGTCCCTGCATCAATCCCCACTACTTCATTAGAGGAATGTTGACGAGGAGACTATTTGAGGATTGAAAAAAGGGGATCATCATATCAAGTTATGCACGAAACTATTAATATTTTTCTTTGCAAGTATTAATCTCTTATTTCTCAAGTATTTATACCTATGAAAGTTGACGCATAAACTAATGCAGTGATTGAAAAAGAATGCCATAAAATTAGTGGAGACCATAATATAACCTTCTTTTATTGTAGTTACAAGGTCAAAAGAAAAATTGGAGTGCAAAAATGACTATAATTATTCATATTTTTTTCTCTTCGAATCAAATCACCTATAAACTATGTGTGCAAGTGTTTTTTTTTTTTTTATCATTTTTTAAGTACAATTGTTTTTGTAACCAAAATCTATGGTAAAGTTTTTATTATAGAAATGTATTAAATATTTTGTAAATAATCTGAAAGATGAAATTTTTTTTAATGGCACGAAAAAATTTTGAATTTGATTTTTTTAGACACTTTCTAATTGATTCGATCTTTTTGAGTTTGTATTGCATATCAACTATTGTCTATGGTTAATGATTTTGGTATGCATATAAATTTTAAGGAATCAAATCAATAATTTAGTTCTTTAAAATAAACTTCAAATCAACTATTGTCTTATTTTTTGACATACACTCTAAACAAAAAAAAAATATTTACAAAATTATTTAAATCAAAATACTAATATCTCTAAATAAAAATAAATAAAAAACCCCGTGGGGCGCCCCAGTCACGGGCAGTCCGCTAGTGGTATGGAACGTCCCAGTCACGGGCAGTTTGGTTGGATTTTTGGGCCCGTGGGCCTGGTGGTCGGAGTAGTTTTGAAAAAAAAGGACAAAATGGCATTTTTAAAATTAAATTTTTTGTGAAGGATATTAATAAAAATGGTCGGTTGCTTGCTCACTTCACTGGTGCTTAGGTAGCTCTCATGTTTTAATCCATGCTTTTGAGGTATCAGATGTTTGGTACCGTTCTTGTAAGAACAACTCTTTTGATTTTGTTATAAAATCGGTGGTATATCCACTCTAATTAAAAAAAAAAAAAAAGTTGCGCACGCAAGAAAATAATTTTCATGTCTCAAGGGTATCAAGAATTTAAATCAATTACATTTATTCATATTTAAATCAACTAAATACTGACGCATCAAATGACCGGTATGATTGAAACACACCTTGAAACCTAATTAAACCATAAAAAAGCAAAAATCAAAGTCCAATTCATTTCATGTATAGTTTCCATATATAGGTCAATAATTCCCTTCCTAATTAAGCTGACATTATTTCAACCACCTTTCTGACAGATGGCCTGATCATGATAGTCTCCCACCATGCCTTAACATGCGGGTACGAGTTGAACACAGACCCGTATTGTGTCAACATGATGCAATAAGTGCACGGCACATATATGACTGAGATCAGCAAAACTGATGACATCGATCTCCTGCCAAGTACTTACACTGTGACAAGCGTGCCTCGTACATGTCAAGCACCATCTTTAGCTTCTCTAAGTTTGTGTCTACAACCTGTTGGTCGACAACTTTACCAAGCATCGGCTTAACAATGGCATTGTAAATGATAGCAGAACAAGGTGCGTTATACTGGCTGTTTAATTTTCAACATCAAGCCATGCATCCACCAATGCAGTTTCTTTGAGATCATCTTCTCGAAGAAGGTCAGACTTGTATTTGCGTAGGATGTAACGTGAAATTGCACGCGACTCTGAAACAACAAAATATGATATATTAGACATTTTAAAAAAAAATATAAATATATTAAACATTAAACATAGTGGGTATCGGTTGCTATACTAATGATAGAAAAAGAGAGAGAGAGAGATGTACTATCTACATTTATTTTGTTTTTGGCATGGCAGTTTGGATCTTTTTTACTAGGTTCATGTTTGGTTGCTACATAAGGAGGATTAAATCCGTTACTTCAAGCTAAGGTGGTTTAAGTTGTTTTTATTTGTTTGATGCCTGTTACTTAAGTTATGGCTTAAATCATTGACTAATGAAGAGAGAAATTCAGAAATGAATATGTCTTTGACAGTACGTAGGTCGGAGTAAGCTAATTCGTCTGAAGAGGTGGACATAATAATTTACTGCGCCACAACTCAGATCTGACTCTGTTGAAGATTAATAACCAACACACAAATGGAGATGCAATTTCTAGGTGCACTTAGCGAAAATCAGATATGGAAATTTAATGAAGACACCCAATTCCAAAAAAGACTGAAAATCCAACGTTTCTTTTACTTTATTGCAACGGCTATTTGATCCTTGTACTCTATATAAGCACATTGCATTGTGTATTGTAAAAGTATGATCAATTAATGAAATATTTTTCTTCAGAGTCTTATCTCAAATTTCGACACAGTTCAGAGCAAAATCAATGAGTGAACAACTAATAAGAAGAAAAAAAAAACACAAATGAAATCATGAATCCTTAGTCAACACTCAACACTCAGCCTTTGATCTTCTCTATCCCTCTCCTAAAAAAAAATCAGCCAAATGAAAACCCACAAAAGAATTAAAAAGAGAGAGAGAGAGAGAGAGAGAAGTGGTTTGGCGCAGTGAGGACAGCAGCAGCAGCAGCTGCTCTAGCCTAAAGCCAAACATGCTTCAACAAAACTGAAGGTCTTCAGTCACATAGTCAGAAATCATCATCAGAAGAAGAAAAAAAAACAGGACCGGTTCTGAAGATTTTGGGATTCGGGGCGAGAAAAAAGTTTGAGATATTAATATAAATATATTTTTTTATTAAAATGTCAATAGATCATACAAAATAGAGAGGACATAAAACCAATACTCTCAAAATAAAACATATACAATGAGTTAACGATTAATATACCTATCAACAAGTTCTCTATTTCCTAATTTTTGATCAAAATAATATATAGAGAATCCCCTACTGTAATAATCCTTGGGAAAATTAATATTAAAATATCTAGGATCATATATATTTACAGATAAAGAAGAATCTAAGCACTTAGACACATGATTAATTTATTCACTATTTTCACTAGTCTTATTTTCAAGCACATTTGTTATTTCTTCATTTACCTCATTTTCATCTTCAGACACATTTGTTGTTTCTTGATTTACCTCCTTTGCATTTACCTCATTTTGATTTTGGTTTTCAGATACATTTCTTGTTTCTTTATGCATGTCACTTTCAATTTGGTTTTTCAAAGACTCATTATATGGTTTAATTTTCTTCCAAAAATTTTGAATATAACATTTTGGGGTTTTATTTTTTTCTTCTCCCTCTCATTTTTTGTTTCTTTTTTGTTACCTGATGCATATTTTCTAAGAAGCATTGTTTTAAATTAAAAAATAATACAAAATAATAGAAGGATAGAACCTAGGTAATTAGGTAGAGGCAGTCCAATTCAGAGGCCGTGGTCTACCGCCTTGGACACCAAGTCCAGTCGCTGTTGTATTGCTGTGCTGCCACTACTTATGAGAAGAGCTAGATTTCTTAATTTCTTTTTTCCCTCGTTTATTAATTTATAGAGAAGAAAAATAGAACTAGATTTTTTTTCTTCTACGGCGGAACTAGGTTTTCAAGAATTGATTTACATATATTTTTCTTCTTACAGCGGAAACTAGATGTTCAATAAATTTTTATTTTGTCAGCTGTTGCTTTGCTATTGGATTGGGAAGTTATTCAAGAGTCAAAACAAGAAACTTTTTGGATGAAGAAACAAGAAATGAAAAATAGGAAATAACAAAATCAAAGAATTGTAAACCTTTAATTTAGGCGGAAGATTGAAGAAACGGAAAAAATGAATACATTAATTTGGACTGTCGGCTGTCCCTAGGTTTTATTCTTTCTACCTTTTCTGTTTTAACCTATATAATTTTGTTTTTGGGTTTGGGAGCCCTTTCGGCTTTTGGGGCCCAGGGCCATTGTCCTGGGTACTTGGGTTAGAGCTGTCCCTGAAAAAAAACTACCTGAACCTTTGATCTCAGCCCCTCCTTTCGATTGGAGAAGCCTAGTGACAAATAGCTGGAGCTTGAGAAGAAATGTGAAGTGCAAGTGAGGGGAGGAAACACCCAGATCTAATACAAGCACCAAGCTGGTACGACTGGTAGTTGTACCATATTAAATTATTATTCATTTCTTATGTTAAATAACTGATCGTTGTATTTATTTGAAATGTGTGCATCATATGCATAGTTTAATTAAATTATAATTGAATTTTATGTGATATTATTGACCTATTATTTCATACGACTTATCGTTTGTATGATTTTTCTATTCTAAATTATGGTTGAATTACCACAAATTTTTTTTTTGAAAGAAGTGAAAATATCTACCGATTTTCATTAAAATGAAAACCTCATATAGTGTTTATCGGTACCAACAAACTAGTACCAGATAAAAAAAAATCATCTACTGGTATTGATCTATACCACTATATATTCAAAAGACAATCACAAAAAACTAATACATCTAACCAAAACTCAAAACTGGACATCTCATATGGAAAGCAAAAAAAAAAAAACAGTTTCTTATCTAGTTATATGACAACCCTAGAAAATAAGCATAAAAGGCCCTATAATTTTAAGAAATTACTACATATTGTAAGGAGCTGTAGCACCCATCAGAATCATCATTAAAAGAGGACTTGTCACCATTGGAATCGCTCTCTATTCCAAGCATAGGGGTTGAACCCTGTGGCGCCCCCATGGAAATGATCACTGTAGACCCTATCAATGCCTTCAAATCACAAGGGAAAATTAGATTCAATTGACAAGAAAGATCTATTTTTTTATTTAAAGCCCAAAATCTAGCTAACCTTAAGATTTAAACCCTAAAACATGTACCGCTTGTATCTGACCTCCTTGAAAAATAATTCTGTTTTTATCCAACCATAAACTCCATAAAACTGAACCCTTAATAATTTCGAAAATATTTGGGTCAATTACCACAATTTATGTTTATATAAATATGTTGAGTTTTGCAAAGTCTAGGGGTTATAGACTAGACTTTAGTTACAAAATCCTTATGCGCATATGGTGAAAAACCCTCGCTAATCCCAATATCGGTTGAATGGGGGAATTAGATTCTGATTCTGCTTATATTTCTAACATTGACTATGGGTTGACTATAAAGAAACGTCTAATTGATTCCATATTCAGTTTGAGACTGGAATGACAGTTTTGTTTAATGTATTGAGAATTATGGATTATGAGTTTTATGCATACAAAATATTGTATGACTATGAATCAGATTTTAATGAACGGTATAAGATTAAACACATCAGATGTGGGACAGTGGAGGACACTAAGTATCGGCAGGTGTGGGTTTAGTGTGGCCACCTATGTGACAAGTTGGCGGATCATCTCTGTGTATTACCAAACCTGATAATTTGAATTCAAGCTAAATGTCTCGATTGAGCTTCATTTGAAATTCTATGAATTGTGATTCGATTGAATATTGTGATCGAGCATATGCATTCATTTCTATATATAAACTGAATTATTAATGTCAAGTTGCGATGATTTAATTATGGATGTGGATTGATTGTAAGTTCAGTAGTCTGATTGTGGCAAATTCGCATTGGAAAATTATTATTATTATTTATCACCCCACCTTTCGGATTATTTTCAGGTTTATTACAGGGATACAGAGAAACAATTCTGAATTATATATGATAACATAACCACAACAAAATGAGGTTTTAGATTGTTGAAACTGACAGGATGCATAAGACATTTCTAAAATATAATTTGTCATAGTCTGTCAGATAAATTATGTAAAAAATATTGAAATGTAATTAATATATGATGGCGTTATTAGATGCATATAAAGAATCCATTGCCTTACATGTATTAATAAATATATATAGCATATAATTATTATACTTGTATTTGAATTGAGACATATTATTAAAATAATATCAAAGTTTATAATATGTGTTTAACTATATAATATATATCTACTATTTGATTACGGATAATTAAGCATATTATTAAAATTTAAAACTATATATGTATCTATATTTACACAAATATTTAAGCCCCAGATATTAAAATATCAAATTTTTATATCAAATTTTTAAATACATATCGACTATAAACGGGATATTTTTCTGCTCCGTTTTCATCCCATAGCTGGCATGTGCTCAATCAAGCTCACTCCTGAGCATTTCCAAATTGTTGTGCAAACACAACTAAACTGGGGAACCGAATCGTCTATCCCCCTGGGGACAGAAAATTTCTATTTCCAGAGTCACTGCAAAGGGGTCCTCATTTAACTCTAAATCCAAAACCATTTTAACTCTAAACTATTTAACAGTAACTAGATCTACCCCGCAGTAACTCTGGAGACAGAAATTTTCTGCATCTCAGGAGACAGGAGATCTGATTCCCTAAACTGGTACATTTTAAAGGAGGATTAAAGGCTCTGCTTTTCTGCTTTGTATAGTACGCACGCATGTGCAAACACCACATTTGCCATCAAGCATAATTAAGTGCTGAACTTAAAATTTGTTTTATTGCTTGATACATTTGCGTACTGTGTTTATTTGTACTGGTATACAATTAATTAAGTTATACCTACGAATTTATCTAAAAAAAAATGGAGCAGATTTTTTTATTTTTAGAGAAGTAACAATATTTTCCGAGAACGGCAAAAAAAAGTTTGATGACATAAAAAAGAACTGTGTAAAATATATTTTAGAAATTTGCTAAAATATTACACCAGTCCCTTCAGTAGTCACAAAAAACCTAATTTGCTAAAATATATTATCCTACGTCATTCCCCAATTATTTTTCAAATTAATTTCCGAATTTAATCTTTAAATTAAGTATAATTTCCAAATTCTAAGCAATTGATGCCAAATTAGGTTTATTTTATGCCAAAATTAAATTAAACCATTATAAATTTGTATATAAACTAATGAATCACTTATAAAGTAGATTGGTTTCAACTATTTAGATAGAGTAGAAACACGATGTTCTAAGCTCACCAAGTTTTTTATCAACTTAATTTCAAAATATGTCAAATGGACTTCAAATGACCATTTAAATTGTTGAAACTAATATTCTACTTCACGATCACGAGTAATGTGTTTACGAATAAACTTTATAAATTTTCAAATTAATTCAAGATAAAAATTAAGTAGTCAAATTTATTTATAAACTTTATTTGATCACTTTGATTTTATACTGAATTAATTAATTCGAAAATTTATAAATTTTCTGTGCTATTTTGTATGTTCAATTTTCTTTTGTCCCTTTCAAACTTGGACCATACAATTTTTTAAATTCCATTATATTCAAAGATAAATTATTTGCCAATTAGCAGTATAGATATTATGAACATATATATCATCATGTACAAGTAACATAATTAATTAGCTTCGCCTCAGTTAAAAACAAATTTCAAAAGAAGAAATACCCAAATGCATGCGTACAAGTACAGCTTTGCAATTAATAACAAGATATATAATGAATGGTGCAAATTAGAAACCAACACCGGCATCAAACCCGGCATCATATCCAGCATCATACGCTGAGGTATCAGTCATCAGATCTCCTAGCATCATCCCACCAAGTGCTCCTCCGAGAATACCCATTCCAAGCCCTGCTCCGAATTTGCCCTTCTTCTGTGTCGGTGCCGGACCGTACCCATACCTCACCTGGGGCGACTGTGCACCATACCCATATGCTGGTGCAGCTACTGGGTATGGGTAAGCGGGATGATATGGCTGATAGCCTGGTAGAGCCCCATATGGTGCCCCTCCTGCGTATGGCCCTGAAGGCGGGGGATATGGAGCGGGGTACGCTGTCACCGGCACTTCTCCCTTGACATGATGTTGAACAGGATTTTGTGCAGGAACAGTTATAGATATCGATGGAGAACCACTAGGTTCGATGATTTTGTAAGATAAATTTATCACACCCTTTGGCCTGCCAGATGGGCGGCACACCTGATAACTGACGAGCTTCTCTTCGCCACTGGCACCCGATTCTAGTAATTCATTAACAGGTATCGAAACCTCACCGACCTCGTGGTCCCGAAGGAAGCCCTCTGAACGGAGCACAATGCGGAGTGCTAGGTGGGGATCAAGCGAGCGGATTACAAAACGGACGACAGTTCCCCAATTGGGGCTCCGTCCGCCTTCCCGATCAGGTACTGTTCTGCGAATATCGGCAGGATCAGCTCCTGAGATTGTTGCAACTGCATATACAGACATTTTGGAGAACAAGTTCACCTTCTTGAGGTCTTTCGCTGAGATCATAGTGACCTCCAATGATTTGATCTCCATTGCTGTTTGATGTTTGTTTCAGGAGGATGTAGAAGATGGTCCCAGGGTTTGAGGTTGTAGCCTTGTAGGGAGGAGATCGAGGATCAATGCGAAGTCGACAACTGGGGAATTTCTCAGGAGCTAGCTAGCTTATCTTGTTTATGCCAAGTTTAGCAAAATAGCAGAAATGGTAGGAATTATAACGGTAACAGTAACACATGTGATGAGGAGGAGAAACGAGGGCTGCGAGGCCTTGTTTTTAGGCTCCGGTTGTTACATGCATGATTCAAAGCTAGTTTTGAAGATGGATGCATGTATATGAATATCTGTTATGGAAAAAATATCAGACTTGTCTAAAAATAGACCTGTTGGTTAAAGATCATTCTGTGTGTTGTTCGATGGGAATCACCAAATTACCAAATTCGGTTGATGTCACACGCATCAAGATTTGTAAAAATTATTGCGCATGAATCTTATTATTGAGCGGACGTTTCCGGGAGATTTCATGGATACCCCTCAAAAACATCAAAACTACATATTCCCCCTCTAAAATTATAGTCTTATTGTTTTTTCTATTAAAATTCATTTTTAAATTTATGAAGTAAATATTTATCCTTGATTAAAAAATAAAAATATGTAGTCAGCGTAAGAACAATGTTCAGTCTTTTAATTAGTTGGTGTTCAAGAGTATATCACTTTATTTCTCTACTTGTGACGCATATACAGTGGTATTTAAGCATATGCTTTTGTACACATCACGAGTAAGAAAATGAATTGTTAATTATTCTGAAAAATCGATCAATAAAAAGATTGAATATTTTTCTTACACAAACTACACATTTTTTAATAAAAAAGATAAAATGAAATCATTATAAATTTAAAATAAGTATTACTTGAAAATACAATAAATTAGATAAATTTATGATTTTTTAAAATTTAGAAGGATAATTATTATATTATGAACTTTAGAGCGAGAAATATAGAACTAACATATAGAACTTTGAAGTTTTTGAAGTTTTTGAAGCTTATTGCATAATTTTGAAGTTTTTGAGAAGTATACACGAAATTCTCCTTAAATTAATTAACCAATAGTTAAAGTTTTCCCTATGCTCAACCCCTTTGGTTAATTTTATGATTTTGAAATAAGCTTAGTGAAGTTAAGAGAATTTCAAATAAACTAACATATAGAACTCTCGGCATACAAAAAATGGCAAATATGCAATTTTTTAATGAATAATACAAGAGATGAGCTATGATGAGCTATAGAGTAAAAGGGGTTTATACTCCATACAATATCTTTATTTTCAAAGTTCAAATAGCCGATCCAAACTGTTAGATGTTTAATCTATAATAAATATGCTTGAAAACTAAATTTTATAGTTTTTGGAATTTTTTTACTATTTATTAAGTCACCTTGAAAATCTGAAAATCCGGGTGAACAGTAAAAACAGTAAAAATTTCTGGACCACCGGATCGGCGATTTTCAAAGTGGCTTAATAAATAGTAAAAAAATTTCAAAAAATGTAAAATTTGGTCTCCAAGCACATTTTAATATGGACATCATGTTGAGCGGTTCAGATCAGTTATTTGAATTTTCCAAATGAAAATTCTTTTCCATGAAGTAAAAAACTTATTTTACTTTATAGCTCACCATAGCTCATCTCATAATACAAAGCAAGAGCACGTTACGTCCAATGTATTCCCCAACAAGTATGAATAAGAAAAAGGTGTTTCATATCCATGTATTCATCCAACATTGATATTACTCGCTAGTAGTTTATTTTTATTTCATTAAGTATTATTTTTATCAATAATTAATTATTTATTAAAATGAATGGATATTGGACGCTGAATGGATAATAAATTTATAATCTAGCATGAACATATAATAAGAAAATACTTGTACTTGTACATATTATCATAACATATCAAAAATTATAATACAATGTTGGTCTTCGTATTTAAAAAAGAGAAGCTGATAACAGTACATGCACTACAACTACTATCACTATCAAAACTATTTTGAGGGACCGCAAAAACTTCAGCACATATTTTTTTTCCTAA
This sequence comes from Carex pumila, assembly GCA_033356055.1. Classification (NCBI taxonomy): domain Eukaryota; kingdom Viridiplantae; phylum Streptophyta; class Magnoliopsida; order Poales; family Cyperaceae; genus Carex; species Carex pumila. Next base: position 21,606 of record JARJHM010000391.1, on the reverse strand, counting down.
AATATTAACACATATGCAATGAAGTATTTATACCTATGCATGGAAGTATTTATACCTATTAGGTGAATAATTTTTACGTAAATAATTGTCTCCAACTAAATATCTGAAACATACATGCACCATAAATATTTGTGAGGGACCACTCAAACTACATGGGGAGTCATACACATTTTTAGAGATGGATTTTATTTCTTTGTTCAATCTCATCCATATTTCTTATGATCTATGAGAAATTTTTCGAATCTAAAACTATAAATGTCTTCTACGCAATTTTCTATTTCAAATGAGATCTAAGATGATGTATTTTTGGGCTCATCGCCATACAAGTATTTATACATCGGTGTGCAAATATTTTTTACATATGACACTAGATGATGTCTAAAAATATTAATATGAAGTATTGCAAGTATTTATATCTCTGCATTGAAGTATTTATACCTATGTGGTAAACTATTTTTGTTAGAGGAAAATTATCACGAGAACGATGAGGTAAGGTTGATGTGGTGATACAGGGTCCCTATTACTTCATTAGAGAAAGATTGACGCGAGACGATTGGGAGACTGAAAAAGAGATAATCATAATAAGTTACGCATCAAAGTATTAATAACTTATTTCTCTAGTATATCTTATCTTCCAAGTATTTATATCTATGAAAGTTGATGTGGAAACGAGTATGGAGACTGAGAAAGGGGGACCATATAATTAGTGGAGATCATAGAGAAAGAGTGTTACAGGGATTTTAAAATAATAATTAATGAGAATCATATAATATCTTTTTAGAATAATAATTAGTGGGAACCATAATACATAATTTCTTTAAATGGGATGCAGGAATTTTGAGGCTAAGAAGTTTGAGGACCCTTAAGGATCCTTAAGTGGATCTTGCCAACACTTTCACTGTAAGATTAGTTTAAGCAGCATTGTTACCAATTTATCTAACTAAAATTTGGTCTTTTTTATAAAGAATAATTATTTGGGTACCTCACTCTAGTACTATCAAAATGGGATGCGAGAATTTTGAGGGCACTGGAGTGAGGGTACTCAAATAATTATTCTTTAAAACATAATCAATTTTTAGTCAGATAAACTGACGATAATGTTGCTCAAACTAATCTTACAGTGAAAGTGTTTGGCAAGATCTACTTAAGAATCCTTAAGGGTCCTCAAACTCCTTAGCCTCTTAATTCCAACAACTTCTCCTTAGTCTAGATTAACTTTTGCTCCTTTTGTTCGGATTAAGTCTCCTTAGCTCTCGTTGTCTGAATTCTTAAAACATTAAAGCTATTGGATTTAGTCTTCTTGGCACCTTTTGTTGCCTCCTCCTAGCTAGGGCTGTAAACGAGCTGGGCCTTAGCTCGGCTCGTTTATTTTGACCCGAGCCTGAACCGAGCGAGCTGGACTTAGGTCACCCGAACTAGCTCGCGAGCTGACGAGTTGGCTCGCTGGGCTTTATCGGGTTGTTATTATACAAATTCAAAAATAAAAAAATAAATTCCATTCAAAAAATTTAAGAAATTGTCCAGCAGGCACATCTTCAAGCAACTAAAGCCATATCATTTCTTCTCAAATCGAAAATACATCAATTTTGCATAATTGCGCTTTTAAAAATGAGACTGGACTTAAAATTATACGGGACTAAATCCTAAATTAACTGTAGCTTAACGAGCCGAGCTGATTCGGTCCGAGTTGACCCCTGGCTCAGCTCATTTATTTTGGCCTGACTTGAGTCGAGTTGACTCGTTAACAGCTCGATCTACTATCGAGCGAGCTAGAGGCGAGCCGCGAGCTTTTTTGACAGCCCTACTCCTAGCACCTTTTCTTAATCCAACTTTACCGAACAAGTTTTTCTTAGTCTCAGTTAAAATTTAATCCCAGCCATTGTGTTTAACATCTCCACCATCCTTGGAAACATCATACGATAAATAAATAATTTATCACAAATTTGTCATCTAAAATATATTGTACTGATGAGAATCAATTTTTAATTTAGTAACAAAGATAATATTTTTCTTACATATTCAAGCTTATAAGAGATTTCTTGTGATATGTTTTTTTTCTTCTTATTCGATAAGCTAGGTTGTTCATATATGGATGAAGTTCGAATTAATAATCGCATAAATAGTTTGGTTAACGACTTAACGCTACACAGTTGTTAATTATTTTTATTTGACCTCGAATCCTGATCGTCTGCATTATTTTATTGTTTGAATTTAGATTTGAACTGTCGGATCATAATTCAAATTTACTCGACAAAACTGGTAATGCATAGCAGCATAGGACTTCTTTAAAATTCGTACTGATATAGCGATCGAACCAACGCCAAGGGACGGGTGATATGAATTCTCTTAACATATAATAAATTGAATAAATTTGTGAATTTATAAAATTCAGAAGAATAAATACAATATTAAAAAGTTACGTAATTAAAATTTTTGTAAATAGTATATGTGAAATTCTCCCTATGCACAGCAAACAGCGGTACGCCGCTAGCTTCCTCAAGATGGACCATTATCAATTTATCACAAATCAAGGCCCAAACAGGTAGCAGGCCGGGCCGCGGATCTCATCTCATCCACTTCATTTATTTTTTGATATTGTATTATTTGTATATATTTTTCTACTCGAGAAAAAGAAAAAGAAAATGTTTCTTCAAAAATACGAAAAAGAGAAAATCGTGCTTTATCAGTTTATCCACCCAGCCAGCCACCCTCTCTCCTCTCCTCTTCTGTCCTCTCCTAGGGTTTCGAATTTCTACCGAGACGCCACTACGCCAGAGCCTTCTCCCTTCGTCGGTCTCTCTCTTGCCTCTTTCTTTTCTTCCACCAAGCAAGAACCCTAATTTTCACCTGTCAGATCTAGATCCCATCCATTTCTTCTGATGGCCTCCTCTTTCGACCAAGAAGCAACGCAAGACAGCGAGAACGAGGATCGACCACAAAATGGGCTGCAAGTCGGAGATATGGTCTGGGGAAAAGTCAAGTCGCACCCGTGGTGGCCGGGGCATATCTTAGACGAATCCTTTGCCGGGACCTCGGTGCGCAAAAACCGCCTTGCTGAAGGTCGTAAGGCCAACTCTGTACTCGTCGCTTTCTTCGGCGATAGCAGCTATGGCTGGTTCGATCCCTCCGAGTTGATGCCCTTCTCCCCCAATTTTGCTGAGCTGTTTGATAAGGCGACCCACAAATCCTTCTTAAATGCGGTCTCTGAGGCCTCTGACGAGGCCTCTCGTCGTGGGGCCCTTGCTGTGACGTGCAAGTGTCGTGACGAGTCAAATTTCGCCCCTACAGGGGTTGATAATTATTTTTTTGTAGATGTGCCGGGATATGAACTGGGTGGGATTTACTCCCTCTGTCAGATCGAGGAGGCCCGCAAGCTGTTCGACCCAGCGAAGGCTGCTCTGTTTGTGGCTGACTTAGCGCTGGGGCCTATTGAAGCGGCAGCTGCGTACTCTAAGGATGAGTCTAAGGGGGAGGAGTCTAATGGAAAGGAGACTGTGGTTTCTTTTATGAAAATGCGTGCAATGATGGTGGGTTACAGAAGAGCTGTTTTTGAAGAGAGAGATGATACCTATGCACAGGCCTTTGGTGTTGATCCCGCAAAGAGTAACAAGAGTGCGGGACCTGATGCACAGTTGGAGAAGAGGCAAGAAAGATTTACGCAACGAGGTATTGACACTAAAATTAATCTGTGCTTTAGTAATTTGTTAAAACAGGTTATTTGTAGATACATGAAGAAGATGCTTGTTAAAATATGGAAGTTAAACACTGATATATTTTTCATAGCTGTAGTTAATATTTGGCTACCTACTTTGTGCATGAGGTATGTTATTATTAAAGTTTCATTGGTACATCTGGGAAATTGTTGATTTTGTTTGGCTACTACTGCATCTTGAACAAGGATTTCAATCTCAGTTGTTATGTGCTGGTACTGATTGAGTGCTGGTTTTTCAGTTTATTTCTTGTTGTATTTATGCAGCAGCAAGAGTAAATGCTGATTTGGGGTTACATTTTTGTGGGATTTCTTTTTGTTGGAAAACCAGTAATGGATACTGAAATTGAAATCCTTGATCTTCAAATAGGATGTTAATTTTCATTTAAAAATACAATTCCTAAACGAATCCTAAACTGTTGTCTTATTCTTTGAAAGAGTAGTAAGATGAGCAAGATTATCTCTTCCGTGCACAATACTGATTTTATTTTAAAAAATACTATTTTTTAACCATGAGAACTGCCAATGGCAATTTTACATCTTTAATCGGGTTAAACTGCCTATAAAGCCTAAAGATTATGGAAAATAAATCCAAAAACCGTAGCTTGTTGACTGAATATATACTGACATATTGTTTTTGTAGTTTCCCCTTTTATGCTGTTGGATTTTTATTATCTTTTTGCTGATTATCTTCATTGCAGAACGAACTACAACCTTTTGTTCTCCTGTCCTCCTTGCTAATTTTATTTTTCATTCATGTTTCTTAGGCTCCAGTATCTCAAATCTTCATTCTTTTGTTTTTTGTCCGTTACCTTACTCTAGTAGATATGGCTATACTGGAAGTTGGATTTTTAATGGTTGTTGGTACATTTTATGTACAAAAGTAAAATAACCCTAATAAAATTCTATAATTAGTAAAACTTTATGCAGAAGCCTCGCATGATAATATAATGCTCTTGCATGGATTATGCGATATGCAATTTAGATATTTTTTTATGTTATTGAGCACAAAATTTAATTTATGAATGAACCTACCTATAAACAAATTGCATTTGGTAATAACATGTCTTAGTTAAAGTTTGGACACATTGAAGGAGAGATGTTAGCTACCTGGATATTGCTTTTAGTTTACTATCAAAGGAGCTAAAACTTTCTTGGGTGTTCTGTTGTTTCCTGTCTAGGGATCTTAGTAGTTGTCTAAATGAGCTTCAGTAATTGAATGTCGTCTGTACTTTATTTCAATTGAGGCTATTCTTCAACTGGTTAGGAGTACTCCTCTCCTAAGGTCCTTTTGTATCAATTTTGTTTTTGTTTGAAAACCTAGTTATGCTGTATTTTATTTTTTTATTATTAACCATTCTAATGCCCCCAGTATTAACTTCTCTTCAAATCAAGTTCTCTGTGCTTTTCTCGTTATTAACTTCAATGAGCATGGCATCCACTAGCCCACTATTATAACCTGTGTTGCACTCAGGTTTTCTGTTGAAACATGACTAGCTGTTCTTAAAAAATAGTATATAATTTTGGAAATTGTAAAGGTTGTATTATAAGCCTTGGCAACTTACTAAATCTTTCTTAATTGACAACATATTTGAATTGACGTTGTGGTTTTTCCAGACAATACTATGTTTAACTTCTTTAATCGAGTCCCAATCTCATGTGGTTAGGTGCGGTGAATTGTTCCTGTGTTCAAGCATCTTTCATGTTGTCCGTTTCTGTTCTTAGTTTTAGTGTAGTTTCTGTCAGTATCTTATCAACTCCTTGGGGGTATCATGATCTTGTCCAGTCAGCTGAAACACTCGTATGAATTAGATATGCCAAAGTGCAGTGTGGTTGAGCTTGTGAGGCCCCTGTTGATTTCCTTCCTCATGCATTCTTTTTCCATTAGGCTAATTAGACAAATGGGTTCAAAATTGGCTCACATATTGCATTAACAGCTTCATAATCACACAAGGCTGTGATTCTAGCTGTTCTCTGATGCACATGGTGCTAGTAGCTGCCACAGCATATCTTAAAGCACCTGGTGGCTTTCCAACTTTTGTGCGATTGTCCAACTTGAGGTCGGTGCACTCATCTTTTGTTGTCCGTTAGGAAGGTTTCCTGGGGTAGAATTTGTTATTTGGGGCTCCTATGGAATTTCCTAGAATGTTGTAGAATCACCTCTTGTTTCGTAAGTTGTAGAGCAAAACTGTCCAAAAGCAAACTTGCTGCTCTTAATTTGGCCTGTATGCTTTATGGACACGTGTCATCCACAAAACGAGCAGGCAGGAGAAGATACACAATCAAAGGTCATCTGGATTGTTTGCTATGAAGGATACAGGCCTCTCAGCTGTATGAATCTTGTCAGTTTGCTGTGAGCAAAAGACGATAGATCATGCGAAAATGATGCAGAGAGCGTTAACCGTGTGTTGTGACCTTATTTGTCCAAAGCTCCATGTTCTAATTATTTCAAAACAGAGTTCCTCGAGGTCCAAAATACCATGTTTTTCTGTGCAAGGGAATCATTTCAAGGTAAATTTAGCCATGTTTGCGAGACCCAGCACTCTCAAAATAGTTGGTACTGCTAATCAGAGGCAATCAAATTTTGAATTGATCATTCCTTGTAACAATAGTCAAATGGTTTCCCATTAAATTGAAACGATTGTCAGAAAGATTCTAAAGCAACTTTTGAAACGTGCATTTTTTGGGCATTTTTTTCTTAACATATAGTAAGTAAAATATTTTATTTTCGGTTAGAATTGGGGCGCAAATATTACAAACTCGATTAGTTAAATATCACATGCCCGTCCAATGCCTTCATTTTTTTTTTTTTACTACTTTGAAGAGTAAAGGTACCTCGAAAACCGTTATTGGGTGGTTTAGATTTATTAATTATTTAACCCAATAGTTGGAAAATGAGGGGCACAGGGACCAATCCAAATCCAATTTGCTTTCAATTCTACGGCGCACATGAAAGAGCCAACCAAACTCCTGACTCTCTTCAAAAAAATAAAAAATAAAATAAAATGATCAAAGCTCCTGACGAGAGCTGTCACACTTGTGATCTTGCGTGGGGTGCTGTCACACTTGTGATCTTGCGTGGGGTGCCAATCATTTTTTTTTGTCTGTTAGCCACTTGAGTCATAACTTCCATCATATATTTTCTCTCATTTCTCAAAAGAGAAGCTTATGTAAAGCAACATTAATAATAATGATAATAATAATAATAACAACAACAACAATAATAATAATTATGACAACAATAATAATAATTATGATAATATGATAGTATTAATAACTATAATTATATTATTAATAATTATAATTAACAATGGGAATACCATAATGATCTGATATTTGTATTGTTTAATTGTTCTTATTATGTTTTTATTATACTATGTTGAATTTTTTTTTTTATCAAACCTAATATCTAGAAATATAAATATGTCGGTTTGCATTAAGATTTTAAATAAAACCACTCAAGCTCGTTCTTTCCAATCTATATATTTTGGTTGTAACTTAATAATAGATTGTTCAGGTCAGTTAGTTTATTGGTCGGGTGAGTCCAGTTTTAATCCAGGTGTAATTTGCATTAGATGATTTTAAGACCTCTAATTTCCGTGGAAAATATAATAAACAAACAAGAAAGTGAATAATTCGAGTCCATTTCTCGCAGTATAATAATATGGACAAAGCAAAATTAGTAAAAGATTCAGAAGTAAAAACGGATCTTGACCGTCATATGGAATATTGCCCTGCATTTATTATTGTTGTTTTGTATTCATGCCCCTAGTTTTTTTTTTATTATTCTCTCTCTTTTTTCCTTTTCCTGAAATGAGATCGAACTCTCTTCCAAACTTATTTTTAGTTATTACTGACCTTCTCTCTTTGGCAAATTTTCAGCGGTGCCCCTCCTCGGTAAATTGAAAATAGCAGAAACACTTCGCGGATCGAACAAAAAGCGACCCGCGTCTTCGTCTTCCTCTAATCCCTCCGCTAAGACCCCGAAATCCAAACAAAAACCCAAACCCAAACCGCTATCGCAGATCCAGCACCAACCCCGCTTCAAGAGCACCCCTTCCAAGAAAACCGCCGCCATCGCTGCCGATCTCTCCGTCACCGCCGCCACCGAGGACAATAAGTACCTCCTCAAGCGTCGCGACGATGCTGGTCCCAACACCTCTCCCTCTTCTCTCCCTGACCTCCAGTATCCTCTCCCCATCCCTGACCAACCTGACACCTCCTTCCTTGTCAACCCAGTTGCTGAACCGCCTGATGTGGTTGGGGCCAGCGACAGCTATGTGCTTCAGAAAAGAGAGAGGAAAGAAGAGGGGGAGGAGAAAGAAAAGAAGCCGGTGAAGGAGAAGAAGGCATTGCAAAAGCGAAAGAAGCTTGAAGGCCAGAGTAGTTCCGTACCTGATGCGAAATCTGAGGGAGGGGAGGGAAGCCTGGAGAAGAAAAGGAAGAAGAAGAAGAAGAAGCCTGTTGTTTTCAGTTCCATGGATCTCAACACGATACAGATAGTCAGCGACTTGCAGAAACTGGCGCTTGAGCCTCTGTATGGGAAAGAACGTGATGCTGCTGCACCTGTGAAACATTTCGTTTTGAATTTTAGGTCAGCTGTTTATCAGAAGAGCCTGGTTAACCAGGCTGCATCTGGCAAATCTGATGTTGTTAAGGATGAGAAATTGAAAGTGAAGAAAGAGAAGGGGGTTTTAGCTGCCATGGCATCCAAGCCGTTGGTAAAGAAGCTAGGGCTGAAAAAGCCAGACAAATCAAGCCTGAGCACAGGCACCAGCGCTGCTGCTTCTAGCCCGTCAGTGATTGGTCGGAAGCGAGGCCCATCAGACCGTCAAGAGGAACTAAATGTGAAAAAGCAGAAGAAGATGGATAAAATCAAGTCACTGACAACTGAGAAAAAGGCTGCCTTAGCAAATGCCTCAAAGGTGATTGAAGAGGAGAAAAAGAAGGAAATTAAGGTGCAGAAGCCAGAGTTACCATCGGTCCCCAAGGTTCCATCTCCTACTGCCTTGATGATGAAATTCCCTCTGAAAACTGCACTTCCAACCATAGCGACTCTCAAGGCCAAGCTCGCACGATTTGGCCCGATCGACCTGTCTAACACAAGGGTCTATTGGAACTCACACATGTGCAAGGTTACGTTTAGGTTCAAAGACGATGCAAAAGCAGCGCTTAATTATTGTAACTCGAACGAAATCTTTGGTCAGGCAAAGGTCCAGTACTATATTCGCGAGCTTGATCCTCCCCAAAGCCAGGAAGCCGGGACTGATTCACGGGCCCTGGTTGAACCTGTTTCGGTTCGTCCTGGGAGCAGAATTGGAGCAGAGCCTGTTGAGACTCGGCCTAAGCCATCCTTGGTTACTCAGCCACCCAAATCAATTCTGAAAAAGCCTGGTGAAGACACTGGGGCTCCAGCTGGGACTGGTAATGGACCCCGAGTTAAATTCATGTTAGATCGTACCAACTCCAAAACCACCAGACCTGAGCTGCCACCATCTATGGCTGTTGGTAGTGATGGTGGTAATCTCACAAACAAATCATCTGTTTTGCCTCCACCACCTCCCCTTGTTTTGCGTCCCCCACTTGTGCACCCAACTCATCCTCCCTTTAACTTGCGCAACCTCCCCCCTCCACCCCCTCTGCTAGCAGCAAGGCCAGGTGCAGCCCAATGGATGGGTGAATGGAAGCTGGCCCATGAGCCAGTTGTACAGGACATATTTGACCCAGTCCAATCAACCCGTAATGGGCCATTCGGTGGATTTGAAGAGAGGAAGAAAGAGGAGGTGGACATCTCCGGACAGCTGGTGGGCCTGCTCAGGCAGTGCAGTGACATTGTTGCAAAAGTGAAGAACTCACTGGGATACCTGCCATACCATCCTCTCTAGAAGCTTTAGTGTTAATTAGTCATATATGGTAGCTGTAAGATGTTTCTTATGTTCAGATTGAGAACATATGTCAGGGAGCTTGCACTTTGTTTGCACCGCTTGAAAGCATCTGCTTTTGTTATTTTCTTTTACCTCTGTTAGCTTTTACTCTTTTGTTATTTTCTTTTACCTCTGAAAGCATCCTGCAGTACTAATGTTAGTCTAGCAACTGATAGTAATAGGAAAAAAAAGAAGTAAAATAGTGAATCAATTCAAGAATGCTAGAACCTGGGTTCTCGTCTCGTGCCTACACATTTGGTGAAAGAATCGAACGTGCTTTTCATGACGATGTTTCAATTCATTGTGAGGCCATTACTAAAATATGTACAAACTACAAACACAATTTGATGTCACTGCACACCTTGTACGATTGTCATAAAATTTGAATGTATGGATCCAGTTTGCCAACAAAACATAAAAAAGTTATCATTAAAAATCATAGTCGAAAACCATACATCCTTGCTAGTTTGCCAAAAATACCAAGGAGTTCTCGTTAAAAAAAAAAAAAGGAAGTACGCATGTAGTCCGAATTTTTTTTTTTTTAGTTACCATATCAAAAAATCAAAATTCTGACTTTACCATTGTTTTGGTGAAAATTCAGAAACCACTACGTGCGCGAACTGAGTCTATGCACCAAGGCAGTCGTTTCTTCCGAGTCTATGCAGCTATATCCACCCCTTGTTTCCGTATCATAACTACCATAATTTAAGGAATCACAAAAACTCCAACATTTATTTTATTTTTCTAAAATATTAATACTTATGTACAGAAATATATTTATACCTACAAACTAACAATTTTTATATAAGTAATTGTCTTTCTAACTATATCTCAAACTACAAAATGGATCATACACTTTTTTAGAGATGGATTTTTTTTTCGTTTAGCATTTTTGACAATCGATGAAGGATTTTACGAATCTAAAACCACAAATGTCTTCTATGCAATTTTATCTTTTAAATGAAATCCATGATAACGCGATTTTGGACTCGTCATCACATAAGTATTGATTCTTAAAAATGAAAGTATTTATACCTATAAGGTGCATAATTTTTATATAAATAATTGTCTCTCCAATAAAATCTCAAACTACATGAGGGGATCATACACGTTTTTAGATGCGTGTTTTTTCCTTCGTTTAATCTTATCCATATTTTTGACTATCTATGAGGAATTTTGTGAATCTAAATTCACGAACATCTTCTACGTAATTTTTTCTTTCAAATGAGATCCATGATGATAAACTTTCAGGCTCGTCGTTACAAAAATATTTATACCTTGTTGTGCAAGTATTTATATATATACTTGCAAGTATTTTCTACATATGACACTGGTTGACATTTAAAAGTATTAATATCAAGTATTACAACTTTACAAGTATTCATACATAAGCACTAGAGTATTTATACCTATGTAGTCAATTATTTCTGTTAGAGAAATATTAACACAAGGATGATTGGAGAAAGTTGATGCGAGGATGCGGGGTCCTCACTACTTCATTTGGTATAGGTTGATGCGGAGATCATTAAGGGACTGGAAAAGAAGGTGGTCATATCAAGTTATGTATACAAGTATTAATATCTTATTTTGCAAGTATTAATTTTTTATCTTTCAAGTATTTATATCTACAAAAATTGATGCAGAACGAGTTTGAAAACTAGAAAAGAAGAACCATAGTACAACTTTCCTCTAATCTTACTGTGGAGACAGAGAAGAGACAAAAGTGTGGAGATTCATGTAATTATTAAAAAACATATCCAAATCATATCGATATGTATACTTTCTCGGTTTTAACTTTGATCTTGCCGCGCAAGAAAAAAAGTAGTATTGATCCCAATATGTTTTTATTGAAGCAAAGATGAATATTGTTGTTTTTGTTAATTTGTTAATTTGTTTCTACAAGAACTATATGAATTTGTAGTGCTTTTGTTGTTTTAGCATATAATTTTTTCTTTTGTTGTTTTAACAAATTAATGGTCTTAATTTTTTTATGCAATATGTGTTGCAACATGATACCAATTACAAACGATATAGTAATTAAAAATATATACAAAATATCATATCGATATATTAACAAAATTTTGTGAATAATTTGCGAATTATTCATTTTTAGCATCCTCCCGAATGAATAGAGAAATTAAACAATTTTCTAACTATTTGTGAATATTTAGTTTTTTATACTATACCTTTTGTACGTTATGAGCATGAAAAAATAATAAATTTTTATACATGCATATTTTATCGTTTAACAAATTACTTCAAATTTGCAATAGTTTATGTAAAATATTATCAAAATTCCATCCCTTTAGTTTTTATATCTTTTGATAAAGTAAGCTATGAAGAATGTACTTTGATACAGTTAAAAAAAAAGCACATAAAAACATTTAATTGGCGTAATTTTGAGCTTGGGAAAGAGTAGAGTAATTTAGGAGTAATTATAACAAAAATAAAATAGTTATCATGTCCATAATAAAATATAAGCATGGTTTAATTTATTTATTAGTTTTTTTTTATATTTTTGCTATAGAAAGTGAGGATTTTAAGACGGAAAAAATATTGATTTGTTCATTTGACTTCTGTAATGATGGAAACTTAATATGAATTCAATCTAGTAATCTTTTTGTGTGCACGTATTTCAACATTTTTTACTTTTCATTTGTATTTTGACAAGACAGCTTATATTATAGTTTTAATTCGAATAATATAAATTTTATAAATTTTAAGATACCGGTAATATATATTCATGGTTGCAACGAAAAATATATTATAAGAAAATTAAATAAATTCTCACAGACATAACATATTTTCTAAAAAAATATAGATCAATAAAAGAAAAAGTTATTCAATAATATTCATATATAAACCATAAATAATATTAAAATAGATTGAAACAGAACATATAAGAGAACAAATATGTTCAAAATTCAGTATTTCATAGAAAATAAGTTAAATGACTTCTAATTCATACATACGTTGATTTTTTGTGATACTTTATGACAATAAAATATTGTAATTTGTTTATAATTTTGTTGCATGAAAATTTGTATAATTTTACTATTATGGATTTGCACTCCTTATTGCCATTACGCGTGGATCTGTATCTTTAAGCGACATACAACGGAATTAAGAATTGTAACTATTACTGTGGATTTGTATTCTTAAATTGTTATGAATAAAATATTAATGTGGATGTTCATAACTCCCAACATTCATTCTCCACTATCTCCACGACTCCATGCACTACAATTGGAATTGATGGCCACTACTATTGAAATTTATTTCTCTATTTATTTAGATGGTTTTTCATTTACAATTTGTAGCCTATAAATAGAGGCTTTGTAATATTGTATTGTATACACATATGAGAAATGTATGAATAAAGAGATTGCCATCTTTTCATCTCTATTTTGTTTATTCTTCTTATGCTTGCTTATATTTATTTTATAACACGTTATCAGCACGAGAGCTCTACTAGTTGAAGATTCGAGGTAATTTTAATAACTTTTATTTCAATTTCATTTATATAAATAATACTTCCTAGTAATTGCTAAATGAAATAAGTTATCAATTTATTTATATTTATTTTGAGATGTTTAGTATGATTCATAGAATTTTACATGAAGTGCATTTTTTTATTTAATCTTCCCGAAGAAGATTTAAAAGAAAAATATTCTTAAAGAAGATTTATATGATGTACAAATACTGTATAGTGGTTCATATTTTTTTTTGCTTCAATAATTGAATCTTCTTGAAGAAGATTTCAAAAGATATTAAAAAGATCTTCCTGAAGAAGATATAAAAAAAAAATTATATGATGCGCAAATTTAACATGATGTTCATATATTTTTTTTTTTCAATAATTTAATCTTCTTCAAGAAGTTAAAAGATATTCTAAGTTGATTTATTATCTCTTTATGGTTGAAGAGATTATAACGAGTTGTTGGACAAAATAATTCAATTGGTTCTGCTCCATTTCTTGAAGTAAATGTAGCAATATATAATAATAAATTTGAAAAAAAAGTTGTGCACATGGATGTGGACAAGAATGAGTTTATTATCATGTTTATTATTACAAAAACACATATTTTCACCTGAAGTGGAAAGATAATGAAGAAAATTTAAATAATGTGCAAAAAATTAATGTGATGTTCATATATATATTTTTTTAATAATTTAATCTTCCCGAAGAAGATTTCTAGAAATATTTTGAGTATATTTCTTGTCTTCTTATAGTTGAACAAAATAATAATTCCACTAGAAGTAGAAAATAATACGATGGACACACTCTTAGATATAAACATGATAATGAAGAAAAGACACATCATTCCACTTGAAGTGGAAAAATAATAAACAAAAAGAATTACCACTAAAAGTGAAAAAAAAAATAATGAACAAAAGTATGAGAAAAGTGACAGAATAGTGAGTAAAATAATTCATGCTATTATTATGGTGATAAATGTTATTGACCACGTACCTGTCGTACGCACAAATTTTATAGCTCAACTTCTCGTTGAATACTTTTCTTATATATTGGTGCTATTAGAGGGAAGAGATGTACTTTTGCGCTTGGCAGAGCAAAAGTTTTGTTTTCTCTAATCCTGTTTTTGTGTTATTTTTTGTTCTATTTCAAACCATTAGATTAATATTTTTCTTTAAAAAAAAAATCACTTGATTGATTAGGGATGATTGTATCCAAAATAATTTAACTAATTAAATTTAATTTTTGTGGAAATAGTATATATTGAAGAGACAATTATTATATCACAATTAGATTAACTCGTATGTAAAAATTTAAATTGACTGGATATATATTAATTTTCTTACTTTTAAGTAACTAAGAAATTAATTAAGTGGTTATGTGAGACATGGTTTAATGGAGCCATTGCTCTCAATGCTAATAAAATCGGCTTCCCACTAATTGTCAATTATGCCGAATTTGTTCATCTGGTGAAAGAATTAATGCTGAGGTATGCTCTATTTGATATTGCTGGTTTTTATATTATATTTTAATTTTTCGGTGATAAATGGTAAAGTGATTTTGAGCTAAGAATAGTGTTCATATATTATATTCTTTGGAATTTATTTATTTTCTTTTTCAATGGAAAATGAATATTCTTTAGATTAACAATCATATCAATAATGAATATATATCCTGTCGACAATATAATAACTCATATCATTTTTTAAAGATTAAAAATATTATCTTATCTAGTAATACGAGAAACTAATATTAGTACTATTTCGTGTAGTACAAAATTGATTGAAGACTCAAGAAGAGCCACCTTGTTGTTACATGGAGGAACACAAATTTATATTAATGATGCATTATATTATTCTCAGTCTCAAATAAATTTGTTAAGTTTTAAGGATATCCGCCGAAATGGATATCATGTCGAGACAATCAATGAAGAAGATGCTGAATATCTTGTTGTTAGCTTAATCACATATGAAAAATGCATATTGAAAAAATTATCTATGTTTTCCTCCGACTTGTACTATATGTATATTAGTACAATTAAAGCATATGTTATTGTAAACCAGAAGTTTACTCATAAGAATATATTTATAGTTTGGCATGACCGGTTGGGCCATTTCGGATCAATAATGATGCAAAAAAAAATAGAGAATTAATGTGAACACTCGTCAAAGAACTAGAAGATTTTTTAGTATGATGAATTTTTATGTGTTGATTTTATATCTAGAACGTATACAATGTGATATTTGTGGAACATTATATCCAACAAGTGAACCATTTGAATATGTTATGGTTTTAATTGATGCATCAACAAGATGGTCACATATATGTTTATTAACAAATCGCAACCTGGCGTTTGCGAGATTACTTGCTCAATAGATTTGATTAAAGAGCATAATTTTATGATTATCCAATTATGAAAATACGTCTAGACAATATCGAAATTAATGTTGAACATCCTGTAGATGTTCGTATATAAAAATGAGATATGATATTTTACATACAACAAAATTAATTCGCATCATGCCAACTAGCTATTATAAAGCTTCTCCTTATAATTGATTTTTGGTCACATACCTAATATTTCCCATATAAGAATTTTTGAATGTGCGGTATATGTTATGCTCCACCACAACGCACTAAAATGGGATATCAAAGAAAGTTGGGAATTTATATTGAATTTAAATCTCCATATGAAATATTTAGAACAATTGATAGGAGATTTATTCATGGCTAATTTTGCCGATTGTGATTTTGATGAGTAAAATATTATCAACCTTAGGGGGAGAAAATTATCAGCTGGAAAGATTATATTAGTATGAATTATCATTATTTTATTTCGATCCTTGTGCTAAAGAATGTGAATGAAATGTTTAAAAGATAATTCATTTGCAAAGATTAGTGAATCAATTGCCAGACACATTCACAGACTCAAAGAAAGTGACCAAATCACATGTACCAGCTGCTAATGTTCCAATTAAAGTCGGTGTCCCTGTTGGACAGACTAATTATAACACGTATGAAGCGTGGAAAAGCAATCGGTTCCAAATATTAAAAATATAAAAATCCTCGAAAAAGAAAAGGAAAAAAAAATGAAAATGGTCAAGTCGAGGATATGATAATTTCAGATAAAACTCCAGAAGAGAATGAAATTATAAGTAATATTGGAGTTCCAGCAGAAACTCAGGTATCTGAAATTCATGAAAATAAAGAGATCTCGATAAATTATATCATGAATGAAATAAGACGGAACCGAGATGAAATTGATATCAATAATATTTTTGTATATAATATAGCGCTAAATATAATAAATATTGAGGATCATGACTAGAAGTCTATTAAAGAATGTCGACAAAAGATTGATTGACCAAAATAGAAATGTGCAATTGAGGTAGAGGTAAACTCTCTTGAAAAATGAAAAGTTTTTTGGACCTGTAGTCCTTGTACCTCAATGTATAAAACCAGTAGGATATAAATAAATATTTATGAGAAAATAAAATGAGAAAGGTGAAATTTTGAGATATACTCACCTGTGGTGGATGCAATAACTTTTTGATATATAATTAGTCTGGCAGTCCATGAAGGACTTAATTTGCACCTAATGGATATTGTTACAGCCTATTTAAATGGCTCACTTGATAATGATATTTATATGAAAATCTCTGAAAGATTTAAAATGCCTGAGGCATGTAATTTAGGTTCTCGAGAACATTATTTAGTTAATAATACATTTTTATATCGATTAAAGCAATATGGACGCATATGCTATAATCGTTTAAGTGAATATTTATTGAAACATCGATATAAGAATGATATGACCTATCCATGTATTTTCATGAAAAGATATAGAAATGATTTTGTTATAATTGCAGTTTATGTTGATGATCTAGGTATCATTAGAACTTCTGAAGAGCTTCCAAAAGAATAAATTATTTAAAGAAAGAATTTGAGATGAAAGATCTTGGAAGAATAAAATTTTGCATTGGATTGTAAATTGAACATTTAAAAATAATATTTTTATGTATCAAGAAAATTATATTGCAAGAGTGCTGAAATAATTTTATATGGATAAATAACATTCATTAAGCACTCCGATGGTTATAAGATCATTAGATGTGAATAAAGATCATTTAGACCTCGAGAAAATGATGAAGAACTATTTGGTCCTGAAGTACCATATCTTAGTGCAATATGAGCACTTATCTTGATGACATACAATACATGATTATCATTTATAGTAAATTTATTAGCAAATATAGTTCTTCTCTCATGCGAAGATATTGACATATAATTAAATATATTCGCTACCTATGAGAAAATTTAGCAATACACAAAAGCAAGTCAAGTATGTGTTTGGTTAAGATCTGTGATTTAACACATTTGTCAGACATGTAGATTGTCTTTTAGAGAAATGATCCTGAGATCATATATGAATATAATATTATATGTATTGCTCAATGAAAGGAATGATACATTAAAGGAGATAGAACAAAACATATTTCACCAAAATTCTTTTTCACATATGATCTCCAAAAGAATAATGTTATTAATGTTCAGCAAATCCGTTCAAGTGAAAAATCCAGCAGATTTATTCACTAAGGCACTCCCTACTGCAATATTCAAAAAGCTAGTTCGTAATATTGGAGTTCGCCGAATTAAAGATCTTGACTGATGCTGTCATGAGGGGAGTTAATATGCACTATATTTTCCTTAACCATGGTTTTTCCCACTGGGTTTTCTGGTAAGGCTGTAGTTGCGTATTTAGAAGAATATTGTACTTTTTTCCTTCACTAGTTTTTATCCCATAGGGTTTTTCTAGTAAGGTTTTAATGAGGCATATTCTTATGTAATGGACATCCAAGGGGGAGTGTTATGAATAAAATATTAATGTGGATGTCCATAACTCCCAACATTCATTTCCACTATCCCCACTACTCCATGCACTACAATTGGAATTGATGGCCACTACTATTGAATTTATTTTCTATTTATTTAGATGTTTTTCATTTACAATTTGTAGCCTATAAATAAGGCTTTGTAATATTGTATTGTACACCATATGAGAAATGTATGAATAAAGAGATTGTCATATTTTCATCTCTATTTTGTTTATTCTTCTTATGCTTGTTTATATATTTTTTATAACAAAAAGTAAAAAAAAATTTCCAAACCGTAAGAAAATCTTACGGTTTGAATTTTTAATTCAAACCGAAAATTTCCTTACGGTTTGGGCAAAAATATAATTTTGCCAAACATATAGTTATTTATAATAAAATATTAATAAATTTAGATATTTTTAAAAAACTCAGAAAAAAAATGAGTTCCGTGTAATATTGTCTGGCATCTAATATTGAGTATCGTATCCAGTTTCTAAATTTTCATACTGAGGGCCGTTTTCGGTGAAAATGATTTTGTAAAAAAAGTTATAATTCTATTGATTTCATAAATTTTTGGAATTTAGATTTAAAAAAAAAATCGCCAAAAGGCCCAAAATCTTTTGAGAAAAAACTGATCTGATCTCCGCCGGAAGATTTGAAAAGCCGACTCTGGATTTTTTTTTATAAAACATAAATAAAAAAAATAAGAAAGAAGTTTGATTGCTCTCCAAATTACAAAAATCATCATAATAAAAAATAATTTCCGGTTACTCTATTGCCATACTATTACACCCAGATCCGAGTGTTTTAAAAATACTCATGTTTATAAATATTTTATAAAAAATAATCATGATTCAGCCGAAATTATAAAAATATCCAAACTATGAATTTTTTTTCCATAGTCTGAAATTAAAATTCCAGACTGTGAAAAAAAATTCACGGTTTGATCTTTTTTTATAAACTTTTTTTTAATAATATATGTATAATATATGTATATGTATATGTATATATAATATAATATATGTATATGTATATTATATATACATATATTTATTATAATATTATATATACATAATATTATATAATATATAATATTATAGACGAGGGATCAAGTTACAACAATTTTTGAGTGGATCTTTAGCAAGATCTAGAACTAATTATTGTTTAGTTCAAGGTAAACACTTTGAGGCAATGTTGTGAAGGTTTCCAAGAGACCTAGAGAAAATCGACTTTCTCTAATTGTTAAATTGACATTTAATGTGAGGTATGAGATCTAAATCTTGAATCTTGATTTATATATATTTGCATAAATGTAGATTATTGTTTTTAGTCTTGTATGCAAAATGTATAAATAAATGTTTGAGTAGAGTTAGCATAAAAGAGACCTTCCGTTTTAGACGATTAAAAATGATGAAAATTTTGTTTTTCACCAATCCCGTCATCATGAAATCCTTGCAATGCGGCGATGTTATTTTTCGAATTTTCAGAAAATTGTGGCGTTTTGGTTTTTTTTTTTTTTTTGGATTATGGTATATTTAAAAATTTCGGCTCATCAAAACATCAATTCAAGTCCAAAAAAAGTGTTCTAGAAGTGGTTAAATTTAAAATGCACCTTAAATTAGCTATCCAATAACAAACAACAATAAGAGTTAATTTCTAATATACTCGTTAAAACTTCTTGAATTACTAATATTTTTTATCAATCAACTATTTTTCTCTAATTATTTCAATTTAGAAAAGTAGTTTTCAATAAAGGAGCAACTAGAAAAGGACCAGAAATGAACATTTTAAGAAAAAAAATATAAAAAAAAGGCACGTTTAGAAAAATAAGGATAATTATGTTTGGTGTGTACTAGGCTACTAGCTAGAGTTAATATATTTATTTAACTTCATCGATAAATATGAAAGGATTTCACTTGAATGATATTTATACAAGATATATTGTAGAAGCAATGTGTAAATTTGAAAGTTTTTAAAGAATTAAAGGATATCCAATAGGCATTAAATAGTTTGAGTGATATACACTAGAAAAAGAGTTGAAGAGCATCTATGGTACTTATTCTAATCAAATAAAATAATTTGATATAAATGAAATCAAACAAGGTGTTCACATACTACTTTTTTTATTGGATGTCAAAGTTATTCATTTATTTTGTTCAGGAAATGAATTACATTTTTAGCTAAGAAGCCAGAGAATATGCAATGCATTTCAAATAAAAAAGACAAACAATTAATTTTTTTTTTTATTTTGTACCTTCTTATCTTCATCTCAAGTTGTAGATATTACTTTGAACTTTTGAAGAAGCAATTAAAACCCATATATTAATTTCAACTTGTAATTTTGCAGTTGACACTAACATAATTGATGAGGAATATACAGGTAGGGGTGCAAACGGATCGGATATGGATCGGATAGTGGTAAAATTATATCCGTATCTGTGTTTTATTTTCTAGATACGGATACGGATCGAATATTAGACAGATACAGATACGGATCGGATATTAACCGAATACGTATATCCATATTTTATAATAGTAAATAACATTAATTTTTTCATAATATATATTAAACTATATTGTATATATCTACTATTCGGATACAGATAATTGAAATTTAAAACCACATCTATATCCGTATCCACACGGATATTCAGATATCAGATATCCATATCAAATTTTCGGATACGAATTTAGATACGGTCAGATAATATCTGATCCATCTTCACCCCTATATGCAGGTGCTTTTGGCGCCATTGGTTCTTTACGAAATCATATCTTACTTCCATTCACCAGTTGGATTAATTAGCTTTTTTTAGTAAACACTTGGAATACTTTGTTAAATAGGATAAGTTTCTTTACCAAGGTAGGACACCTGAGAACCACTGATACAAAGCTAAATTTTCATGCCAGAACTGGCTCTTGCAAAAGTTTCAAATCTTTTGTTTGATTTAGGATTTCAAGCGACGTGATGTGACGTGATAACTTTATTATTTTAAGAGAAATGATTTTTGTTTTCGAAAATATTTTTTATCCTAGCTCCTCTGCTATCTTAAAAGAGACGTGTAAATATTATGTTGTCATATTTAAACTGTCTGATTTTTATATAATTTCCATTATGCATAAATAAGTGAGGCTATGGTACTTATATTTTAGATTCATTTTATTATTATTTTAGATAAGTATAAATCATTACTTTTTGATTGGTTGATTATTTAGATCACGTGATTTTTCACCTAGTTAAATAAATAGTAAAAAAAAATATAAAAAATGTAACATTTAATGAAACAAGTACATTTTCATATGAAATTTTCTTGGTTCATATTATTTGAACTTTAAAAATAAAGATATTAATTCATACTACGGATTAATGTGTGCTATGCATAATATGCATAATATTGTAGTCTCATTCTGTACAATTATTATACAAATTTTAGTTATACATCTTCTATTTATAAACAGAAATACGAGATCACATCACGTCCTCTGATTGGTACGAATAGTAAGAAACTGCCAGTACTCTACGCTTCAAAATTGGAAAAAAATAATTCTAAAATCTGATCACTCTGATTCGCATTGAAAAACATGTTTGAGGAATAAAAGACACAATTCTATTCAGCGATC